>JAVXUL010000005.1:6437001-6463697 GCA_035590515.1 Trichilia minutiflora | reverse complement strand
AGCCAAAAAAATTAGAATATTAAACAAAATCAACATGTATAATGGGTGTTGTGCGATGGTTTAAATGTAGAAAAAATAACAATGAAATTTAAATGTTGTGTAATAAATAAATATATGAAAAATGATAATATAATTTATATGTTTTTTATAAGTCAATTTTTTTTTGTTGGAAATAGTTTGTTAGAAAGGAATAAATACTATTAAAATTTATTATCGAGTGAAATCATATCTGTTATCTAGAGTGATTAATTTTGATAGTTAAAAGACTTAAGTTCGAAAGTATAGAAAATAACAGATTTTGAAAGTGTAGAATAGAGTTGCTTTCAATAATCAAAACTTTAATTCGAGTGTGAGAATATAAACTGATTTTGAGTGTGGGGATTTCAGTTGATTTCAAGTGTAAGCATAAATTAATTTTAAGAGTAGCAAATGTTAAATTTGAGAGTGACAATTATATTGATTTCAAGAGTATTAAGTATTAAATTTGAAAGTGATGATTTAACTAATTTCGATAGTGATAATGCAGTTGGTCCATTTCGAGAGTAAGGCAGTAAAATTCGAGGGTGAGAATTATTTATTTTTAAAAGTGAGAATACAGTAATTTTGAGAGAACAAATTTAACGAGTTTCAAGAGTAAGTTTATTTGTTTATTTATTTATTTATTATGGGGGTTGTATGTGTTTGTATATATATTCAATTTTCTTTAACACATCTATTCTATTTTTTATTTGTTTTATAAGTTCATGCATATTTACAAAGAAGTGGAGCATACTTCATGGCATAAGACGGTTTTTTTAAGCGACAAATATTGATAAAGCTTAAAATCCAACTTTCGAGAAGACACTAAAAGTTATTGAACTATAAGATGAATCCAATAAAGAAGCTCGTTGCAATGGATTTAAAGATAACGAACAAGTAACAATTGTGATTATTGCAAAGGAACCATCATCGCAAATACCTTTTTTGTTCTCATAATATTCACAGCGTCAGTTCTTTTATAATAAGTATGAGCTCTTATTTAACAATAGATAAATTAACTTTTATTTAAGAGTAACATTTAATTGATCTATTAGTACAATAATAACATAAATAAGTAAGAGCTGATAATTATTATAAAGGAGCTAACATTGCAATACCATGAAATGAGAAGGGCATTTGCGATGCTAACTCCTTTGCAACAATTGTCAATTATTTCTTCTTCACCATCTTTGAATCCATCTTAATAAGCATTTTCATTGAGTTCATCTTTTGGTTCCATCATTTTTAGTGTTTTCTTGAAAATTGAGTTTTGAGCTTTATCAACATTCATTACTAAAAAAACGTTTGTGCTATTTCAAAATAAGATACATGCATAATTGAGCTTAGACATTAACATATCATTGAGTTGTAATCTTGAATAAATTATATTAAATTTTTAATCATATAAGTAATAATTATATTATATTATAATAATATTACTTTTTCTATTAAAGTTTGAAAGCATAATAGTAATATTATTTTTCTATTACTATACGAATGATGGAAAAGATTACTTTCTATAATAGAAAAAAAAAATTCATCAGAATAAACAAACAAACAAACATTTCATCAATATGAATTTTAAAATTACAGCCTTTCACTTAGCTAATGAATTTAATAATTTTATTTCCATCTTCACCTTGTTCAGCATTATTCTATGATTGGGAAAGGCATATGTAAAATCTCAATCAATACATCAAACTTATTTAAGTCTCAAAGGAAATAGAGTTGAAATATAATATAATACATCAAACTGATTGATTTAAGTCTCAATCAATATTTTGTGAGCTTGAACATCAAGAACCTTATTGTACTTATTAGATCCCCAGCTGACCCTCTCTCTTTTAATTGTGAGGTATAAAATAACTATTAAAAAGAAAAAAAAACTAAGGAGAATAAAAACTAATAAAAAGACGGTTTTGAAGTTGATAAAGTGTTTTTGAGTAGTAAAAGTAATGTGATTAATCAAAGGCAATTAATGCGAATTCAATTGAGGGAGATTATTTATTATTGATATCAACTTAAAAAATGAACAGTGTTAAGGGCAAAGGGTATCAGGAGAATTGCATTAAATGATAATGAGAGAATTATATTGGATGATAGTAAAGATAAGTTGATATTTGTAGGTAACAAGGATGACTTGGATTCAGTTTAAGGTAAAGATGATGATTTAAATTTTATTGATGGTGATGATGAAGAGATGAAAAGAAGTGATGATAATGATTTGTATGTTATTGATGTTGATGATGAAGAGAAGCAAATTGTTGAAGAGATGGAGATTGATAATAAATGTTTGTGGAGAAGGTGTGAAAAAAATACAAAAAAATTGAGAAAGTCAAAGAAAAAAAAAAAAGAAAGCTCGTAAAATATTATTGATGGTAATATTCAAAGAATTCTTATCAATTTTATTTTGAACATAAAAAAAATCTTTACTAAAATTCTTTTTCATGTACCTCACAGTCAAAAAAAATCTAATAAAATTAGTAAGAATTCTTTGAAAATCATCAATAATATTCGACGAGTTTTCTTTTTCTTCTTTGACTTTCTCAATTTTTTTGCATTTTTTTCACGCCATTTTTGCAAATATTTATTGTCATTCTCCATCCTCTCAACAATTTTCCTCTTTTTATTATTAACAACAACAATATACAAATCATCATTGTCAACCTTTTCCATCTCTTCATCATCGCCATCGATAAAATTTAAATTATCATCTTCACCTTTGCTTAAACCCAAACCATTCTCATTACCTACAAATACCAAATCATCTTCATTGTCATCTAATATAATTCTCTCACTATCACCTAATACAATTATCTCAATACCCCTTACCCTTAAACATTGCTTGTCTTTGAAATCGATATCAATAATATATAATCTCCCTCTTCTGAATCTGCATCAATCGCCTTCAATTAACCACATTATCCTTACCACTCAAAAACAGTTCATCAACTTCAAAATCACCTTTTTATTGATTTTTGTTCTTCTTAGTTTTATTCTTCATAATTTTATGCACTACAAAGTCAAAAGACAACTTGTAATGTCTGCAAAAAGAGGTAACTGACAGAGTTAGAGTCAAAAATAGAAATAATTCAAAATAATAAATAAAAACAAAAAAAAAATTGATAATACATAATATAATATGATAAAAGTCAATGAGAAAGGCAACATTAATCAGTATAACTTGATCATTTTTAAAAAACAGTTACTTTATCATTCTTAAAATAGTTATTAATATTCAATATCACTTTTGAAAATAGTAAATATATAACTCTCGAAAATAGAGTAATTCTAACAATTAAATTCTACTCTCGAATTCATGTTTATTTTATCATAGAATTTCATTTAACTATCATACATTACTGTAGAAAACAGTGCATTTCTAACAATCATAATCACTCTTAAAAATAGTTGAATTCTACACTTTCAACAAAAGCTCTAAAAAAAATCTAAAATATAATTTTCTAAAATCAGTTCATTTATCACTTGAATTTAATATTTATCACTTTCAATTTTACTCTTAAACAAGTATCTAAACTATAACTCAAAATTAAAATGGTTATTCTTGAAATTGATTACAATAAATTTTGATAGTGATGATTCATTTTTTACGAACTTCGATAAAAAATATAAAAAATATATATAATAAAACAAAATTATCAATCTCAAAATTGATCATAACTAATTTCGAGACTAACGGTTAATCTTCATACTATCATTTTTGATGAAAAATAAAATATTACACACATATTTAAACAAAACCATCACTCTTGAAATTTATTACAATCAATTTCAAGAGTGATGATTTATTTTCCGTTACTCTCAAAATATACACATATTTAAATAGAATAATCACTTCTAAAATTGATTACAACCAATTTTAAGAGCATCAATTCATTTATAGATAACTATTTTCGATGAAAAATAAAATATTATATAGAGATATATATAGAGATATATATTTAAATAGAATTATCATTCTCAAAATTTTTTACAATCAATTTTAAGAGTAAAGGTTTATTTTTAAACAATTATTTTTGATAAAAAACAAAATATTACACAAATATATTTAAATAAAATCGTTATTCTCAAAATTAATCATAATCAATTTTGAGAGTAATGATTCATTTTCAAATATATATTCTCAGTTTTTATATAATTCAACCAACAATGTTCATTAAATATTTATTTTCTTTTAAATAGTTTTGACAGAAAAAAATAGAACACAAATAGATTAAAATTCACAATTTTAAAACTTCACACAATTGAAATTATACCGTCGTTCCTATTGTTGTTATGCCATAAATAAATTTAAGAATGATTTAGTAGAAAAGATGAAAGTATATTTGAAAATGAAAAAAAAAGAGAAAAAATATGAATAACTTGAAAAAAAAATATTTATTTTAAATTATATAATCTAAAAATAAAATTATTCAAAAAAATTAATTTTATTAAATTTAAAAATATATTTTTAATCAAATTAATTTAAAAATTATAAATTAAAAAAATTGATCATTTGTATCCATTTTCATTTTTCTTTCATTCCATTACACATGTTTAGAGTTAAAATTTCCACCTCATCCAATCTCCTTGTCACGCACGTTCCAGGTTTCTAACACCAGTTGGACTCTGAAACAGGTAAAATAATAATGAAACCAAATTCTTCGCCTACGAATGATTATATGATTTATATCAACAGCATGAAGAATAAAATATTCCGTACTCAGCATTTCACTTACATACAGTGTTATTTATTTAATGTGCTACAGAAAACAGTTACATGTCAGGATTGCAAATGATAATCAAGAGAAAAGGCACGGATATCAGAAGGCCTTGAACCAGCCCTGCAATCAAGCATCAAGAAATAAATAAAGGGGGAATTCCAAAATCGCCACTGAAATTTGCCCATACAATAATCACCAGATAAAATCTCAATTATTTATTTTTTGTAATTAATTATCTGAATTTTGCCAACATTAAAAAAAGGAGGTAATTATTTTTTAGGAAAACTTCAGGGGAATTTAGAATTCCCCCAATAAATAAATGATAAGAACAAGCTTATCAAGAATGAATAAATGAATATTTTTCATTTTGCTGATAAAGAACAAATAATTAAATATAGCAGATAAAACTCATCAATTTAGCATTTCAAATAAAATGTTAATTGTTTAAAAAAAAACAAAGTGCAAAGTGAATACCTTTTATGTACGGTAACATAGTAGAATTTTACTTTTCCCCCTCTAATATCATCAATGTACTGCAGAATCAGAGATAGTATAACGCAAATTAGAATAAGATATTATGCAACTATATAAGAATATTTATGCCATATGCTCAAAGCAGACTCTCACCAGATTTAAGGTAACAAAAATTGATGAAAACGCCAAAGAATCAAAATGTATGTCATCAAGATCAAAAGGCCAGCACTCTGAAGACTCAGGACCAGGTGAGAACTGGGATTTTTTCATCTTTGCTATGAAAATTACGTAAGTCTGCTTCATGGATGGACAAAAAAATAGAAAACATAAGCAAGTGGAATGTTGTGTTGGCTTTTAAGAAAAGGAACTGGAGATAAATAAAGGATTTGTAGACAATCCTTATTAGGCCTATAAGAGGAATGTCCAGTTGAGCAAATGACCAAAGTACTTCACATCTGCACTCGCCGCTTCCCAGGGTTCCCTAATTGCCCCTTCTGCAGCTGACTCCCCAATTGCCAAGTAACCAGCAGGGAGAGTCCTATATCAACAATATCCAATTACATAGAACCATCTCCAGGGAGCATCATAGATGACAAGAAGAAAAAGTTTAAGTATTAATATCTCAGATTGTAAATGCCCAATCCTTCACTTTAATTCCTTTGCAAGGAATGACGAAGAAGAGGAATAGACAGTTCGTTCCTATTCACAATCCATGACACAATTCGATATTTTGCATGCAAAGTAGGATCTTCTTATCATGCTCAATGAGGCAGCCAACAACCAAATTATCAATTTTAAACAAATGTTAACCAGAACTGTCAGCCATTCCAAGGCCATAAGCATCAGATTTATCTTGATTATAAGAATTCAAATCCCATTCAATTATCCACATCATTTAAACATTCTGCTTCCTATCACTATTCATCTTCTAAAATACAATAAAAGAGGAAAAAAAATTGTAAATCAAACTATTTCTTCACATTTTTTTGATGTATTACAATTACTTCATACTCACTCCCATTTAATTCTTCGTAAGTCCATAATAAATCCCAATAACCTCTCCCTAGTCACAATTGTTGTGATATGATGTCCCAAAAGAATGATAAACTTAAGCAAAATTTAGTCACCCCTTCAATGATTAATCACATAACAACAGAAATAACATATTTGATATGCTGCCAAAGTTCATCATGTAATCAACACAATCTGTGATGATCATGCTTTATCTAATTGTTGACAATCAGAAGTTGGCAGAGAGGAGTTCCCCTCTCCTAAAAATATTGCACATTCATTTCACACTGTGAACCAGTAAGTCAGTTAAAATTGTATTTCACTGTAATTACTGGAAACCATTGCATAACTTAACCATATAATGTCCAGACCAATTTTAAACAAAGCATAATTGAAATAAAACAGTCCACGCCCAACAAAGTTTTCAAAATCAACTAAGAGAAAATTAACAATTGAAGTTATTACTCAAATTCAGATCACTCAACTATATTTGGACTAACAAATGCTATGCAACTGCATAAACCAACAGAAAACAACACCAACTTCAACTATCCAATGGTGTACGATACCATTTTTGGATTTTGACAGGCAATTTTCCCACAAACGGTGCAAATTGCCCTCATTTTCTCCTCTCCATGTGGTATTTCATGCTTGGTTGAACCTCACACCACCAGCAAAAATTGAACTTATGAGCATTGCTCTGAAAAACATATAAGCTAAACAAATGAGGAATATTGGCCATAGACAAATTTGAAAAAGAATTTTTAGTCCTAGGATACCTTTCACAAATGAACGTATAGCCATTAGTTAGTTGTCTACCAAAAATTAGGAACTCTCTCGTTCCTTTATCAAACTAATTAGTTTGGTACTAGCTGAGACTACCACCATTTGAGAATTCTAAAGTATTAAGACTTGGTCCAGCACAACTGGAAAGTATTAGTTTCTATTCATCACAAAGTGGATTCTAACAGTTCCTACTAATCACAAAGGAAAAATATAGAAAACTTGAATCTTTGCCTCCTCCATTAAACAAGAAATGTAAGAGAGACTATTCTTCATGTTCACATTCGAAGACAAAAACTAAGAAAAGAGACTTAATTAACGATTCTGAATCTTCAAAAGTAAATCAGTATGTGATAAACAACAAACGTTGGTCTGAGAGTGGGGTATTTCACACACCTAACATCTAATACATACACCATACTGCTTCAAATAATGGAAAAGATGAGCACATTTCATTAACATGAGAAGTTACAAGGACTAAAAGTGGAGGTTTATTTCAGCTTGATATGGAAAGAACAAAAAACAAGCACTCCAAATGACCAGAAACACTGAGCTGTCAAATTTCACAAACTTTAGCAATTTCGTTGACCTAAAACTAACTTCTGATTTATTTTTTCGTTAAAACTAGGGGACGATTATGTTATTAAGCCATATCTTCATTATAACCAATGGCTAATTCTATTATTAAAAAAAGGAAGAAAAAAAAAGAAAACAATTGAAGAGCAAAGCAAACAGTAACTTTACTAGCATTGCAAAATAAGAATTGCAAATTTCATTATCATCCAAACTGCTCATTTTAAAATAAATATATTGATCGTACACTCTTAAATAGGAGAAAAAATAACATAGATGAACATTATAAATATATAAAAAAAAATGCTTTTAATAAATTTGGGATTGGAAAACCAAATGCCATTTCCCATAATTTAAATATTATTGCACATCTGGGAATATCAGTTCTGCTCATTCAAGCAGCACTGCTTAAAAACTCTAGACTACGAAATTTTGACATAATTTGTGATGAATAAGCATGTTACATCTACTGGATTGACAGAAAACTGCAGCGAGTTGAATGACAATAGCATTCATTGTTGATGGAATCCTTAATCCACAGCCAGTTTATCACATAAAGAATGATATGCTGCACTGCAACGCTTGAATTTTTCCTCGGCAACAGCCTGTAGAATGACAGTCATAGATTCTGGACCTTAAAAACGATCAATTTGCTGGGAATAGTATGTATGAAGGAAAAGAATATGATGGCAAATCAAACTAATTAAAAGTTCCATGAAAATGGCTTACGAGTTGGACATGTACGTCCTTTAAGATGCAAGATACAAGTAAAAAAGCATTACTACTGAAGATTTGACAATATTGACTTAGATTTGCAGAGGGGTTCTTCATCAATATTCCAGAAACCAAACCGTGTAATTCAAGTAGGTACAATTCAGTAAACAGTAAACACTAATTAATGAGGAGATTACCTTGGAAGACCCTTGATGACGATCTGGGTGCCACTTGAGCGCACAGGCTCGATAGCTGTAATTGGAGAAGTGGATGGAAATCAGGTAAAGGCAACAGAACAGTTAGGCAGAGAATCTACTGTGAGAACTTACGCATTTTTAACATCTTCAAGTTTTAGAGGGCCAGAAGACCTTAATCCAAGAGCTTGCCTATCTAAAGCCATATCTGAGTCTGAACCCTTTGACTCTGATGAATATTCGTATTCTTCTTCAACTCGGAATCTCCAGTTCTGAGAATTCCAATAATTAAAACCATATGTATACGAGCTTCCCCGTCTAGTATTCTCTTCATTAGTGAAGGACCAATGATGGCATCGTTTCCTGCCAAATATAGATTCAAACACTTTCTCCGCATCAATTTCGATTTCATCTTCAAAAAACTCGAAGCGTCCTAGTCAAGAGTTCAAAAGTAAAAAATTTCTAAGCAATTCCAGTTAAGAGAAAATTGAAAATGAAAGAAATTCCAACAATATCTAATGTGCTTTATGCAATGAAGTGAAGAAGATTATCATCATACATTTCTTTTCCTTTTTCCTGAAACACTCATCTTCATGCAAACCATGGAAAGCTTAAAAAATGACTTACTTCTATTACCGCATTGGTGTCCCTGGTTCTGGGCCTTTTTTGATCTCCCAAAGTAATCCTTTTTAAACCACGATGTGCCTCTACTTGAAGACGGATGATCATCATTTATCTCATCCCGCCAGCTCTGAGCACACAGAAATAACTTTCACAAATACTGTAATAACAGCCTTACACAATAATAAAAAAATCAACATTTCAACCACACATAGATTCCAGAGTCCGTCAAATTCCATAAATCACTGATCCCTACACTAGTGAATACCCCAAGACCAATAAGAAGATGCAACTTCAAAGAATTAAAACAAGTTTGAAATCTTTCTTCAGAAACAAATTCAGAATAGTCTTTTTATTTTTTATTTTTTGCTTTTTACCTCCTCAATGATTATAGAGATAGATGCAATATTGACAAACAAATTGATTGACCAGAGTAATTTTCTGAAAAGGGATTTAGGATTCACGAACCAATTAATACGGCAATTCAAATATTTGAAAATTCGTCATCTTTTAAATCACAAGTATGCAAACATGGACACACCACAGTCACCTTTTTATTAGGTTTTTCACATCCTCAATCCCACCCCACCCCATAAACAAATAGAAATTAAAGACATTTCCCTGTTGAGATTGGTGAGAGGGAGAATTGATATCTCTTACTTCCACGGTAAGAGCTCAACCCAACTAGGCTATGCCTTGGAGACCTACACAGAGTTACCTAATTCTGCATATGCAACATAATTTCTAGTCACGCTGCTGCAATCGTCTCTAACTTTCTAGCATACTTAATATTAGGCAACATGCAAATCACCAGTGATGATGTTTTGTCGTACATGAAAAATAAATATATAATGAATTAGCAACATGTACACTGACCTGAAATAGGTAGTCTGCATATGCACTAACGTTACGCAATAATGTTTTCTTCGATTGTATCTTTCTGAACTTTTTGGAATAAGAATTGAAATCCTGACAGGATCTCTGCATATAATCAATTTGACACCACAAAAATTATTTAGCATTAGAATTAATTATTACCAGTGTATGTCTGTTTAATTTACAGGAACTGAACGAAATTAACACAGGAATTATTAGAAAGAATTACATATAGATTGAAAGACAAATTGACCACTTCTTTGACAATATAATAGAAACAAGCTTAAGAAAAAAGCCAATGATTTTAAAGATCAAAATCCCATAAGCCCTCATTCAAAAGATTATCTACAACGTTGTAAGTAAAAGCTTCACAAAATCAATAATTTTCATCCTTGTCACCCATTACTGAATTCAACTTAATATCCTAACCCCAATTACTTGGGAAGACAAATCATTTTCTAAAATTTTATCTTATTCAAGATCTTCATCTACCATGTCATCTCCTAGACCTCTTAAAGAAAAAAAGTCATTCACTGTCACTTCTATAATTGCTCTCTTTATGTATAAATAAACCAAATGTTTGACAAGAAACCTTCATTAAGAATAATAAGCAAACTTCTGATCAGGAGTTCACAACTGTTTGAGATTGCAGACACAATTATGAAAACATACTGAAACATTATACAATAAAGTATAATTTGCAACACTCTATGCAGGAGGAAAAGTCTCCAGAAACATGCCGTGACGCCACAAAAAAGTAAAGCATATATCATCTATCTATAGTTTAAACTAAATTTAATAGCATATTCCATTTCCTATAACCCTTCTAGGTTCACACAAAAAATGTAAATGTTTTCACTTCACATTTAAAATCATAAAATTGTGATACCGCATACTTCAGCTTGATATTCATTGGTGAACACAAAAAAGAAAAAGATTGAAAGAAATTCAATTCATATAACACAAAAGAATATTTAGAGAATTCAAATTCATATTTTCCACCTAGTCAAATCAATCAAACAACCCAAATAATAACATCAGTAACAATGCCCATATGCATCTCAATACAATCATAAATCATTTAAAAAAGAACTATGCCATTCAAACTATGCTGATATGAACAAAAGGCTCGTAGAAGATATAAAGAAATCGAAAGATACTTACGTGGTAATGCCAATGGTTGCGTCTTTTCTGTTCAAGGACAGGAGAGGAATGGAACATAACAGCACCCATTTGAATAAAATGGCTTTGTGGGTTAAAAATGACTGCTTTCAAAGCATTATTCATTCTAGTGAATTAAAATTTAACCACGGAGAACTTGCGAGAAAAAGCAAAGAGAAATTGGGAGAATCTGTGCCTTCAGACAATTAGGGAACCATTGGCGAGTCGATTAGGACTGGGACGAGACTCGCAAACGCGCTCACAGATTTCACAGGGTTCAGTTTGCTCGGACCACAACCTGAAAACCCGACCTACTATGATTTGGTTCGGACTTTGTTATTAGTTTGGGTTTTCAGGGTTATCATATAACTTGGGGTCCATAGTTGGGCTTAGACTAAGTCCCATTATTTCATATTAGCTTCACATCTTTATAGGCCCAACTTATTAATTCATGCCACAAGTAATGGTTAATAGGACTTTTATTTATGCTGAAATATGTGCAAATAGTAGATGTGGAAAAAAAAAAGTTAGAAAAAATGAGAAAATTTAAGGTGCATCCGACTTATATGTGAAGCTTTTGCAACCGTCCAATCAATCCAATGAGCCGGGTGCACCTAATATTTGCCCTAGAAAAATATAATTTTTGAAAATCACCCTTTTGTTGCTCACTTAATTATTTTGTTTGGGTTCTCCTTTACATAAATAAATAATTTGAAAAACAAATTCTCATTGGTTCACTTAATGATTTTAATTTCCTAATTAATTATGTTTAAGTCCAGTGCGTGCGTGCGCATGCATCTCATTTCTTACTTTTTTAAATTATTGTAAAGTGATTGATTTTCTCAAAAATGATTCAGAAATTTTCTTTTTACTAAATACTTAAAATAATTTATACTGTTTAAAATTCATTTTGAAAAGAAATTTTGTCATAAATAATTTTTTAAATATATCTTCATAGAAATAATAAAAATTATAAATTAATCTTACACAAATAAATAAATTTTACCTCTAATTATGAAACAATATTATTGAAATTAAATAAAATTGAATAGCAAATAAAAAAAATATGATATGATAGAATTGAATGATATATATTGTTGTGTTGTGTTTAATATGTTACATTTTTAGATTAAATATATATATTATTTTTTATTAAAATGAAATATATTTAATTGTTATTGAATTTAATTAATTTTAATAAAAATTAAATAAATATTTAAATAATAGGTTAAATATAATTATTATATATTTAAATATTTTTCTTTATAATTTTATGTAATAATTTATTTGTGAAAATAATTTTTATTTATATTAAATCTATTTTGGTTATTTATCTTATTATAATATTTCAACAACATAATTTATCAAATGCATACACATAACTTTTAGAATTCACAACACTTTTAAAATATAAATTTTATTAATTACTTAATTGATCTTCTCTACAATTGATTTTTTTAATAATAAAGTAAACTAAAAATTTTTAAAGGCTGTGACAATCCTAAACTGGCCCTAATTAAAATAAAAATAATGCATACAATATTTGATTAATAAAACAAAATGGGATAATAATAATTTTATCAATATATTGAAATTCACCTGAAAATTAAGAGGTTGTAATTGTTAATTCATAATTATCATAAACAACACTTTTGTATGCTTTATATAAGAGGTTCATGGCTAGTTTAAAAATATATATATATATTTGTTGCTAAGTAAAATGAAGTTATTTTATTAACTATAATTGTGAGTCCTAATTTAAATTTATATTACTAATTATTTAATTATCATAGATGTTTATTTATAATTATTACGTAGAATAATAACATGCATGTATTTAATTTTTTATTTCCCTAAAAATTGGTTGGTACGGAAA
Source organism: Trichilia minutiflora (assembly GCA_035590515.1). NCBI lineage: Eukaryota > Viridiplantae > Streptophyta > Magnoliopsida > Sapindales > Meliaceae > Trichilia > Trichilia minutiflora. The sequence goes on along the minus strand of JAVXUL010000005.1, from coordinate 6,450,672 downwards.
AAGTGAAAAAAAAAATAATGTTAATAATAATTGCAAAGTTAACGGTTGATAACGTGAATTAATCAAAGTGGTCATCGTTTATGTTCGGATCATGGATAGAGTCCAACGAGATCACATACCGCTTGTTTATTTGAGTATTTCCTGGTCAACGTTGACCGAATTCGGATTTCAGATAACGAAGCTGTGGATGACAGGTGTGTATGGAACTGACCGCAGATGAACAAACACTCCGACATCGTCTCAAGACAGTTGGAAACAGAATGCTGAGCTGGCAAATCTCTCTTTTTCCATCATCCTATGAATAATTACATGCACCCAAACAAACACCCCCACCCACGATAAAAGTCATCTTAAAAAAAAAGAAAAAAGAAAAGCAACTAAATTTTAGAAAATGCTCTTTCAAAAAAAGTTGGGCCCATTTGTAAGACTAATTTAACCTTATATGGGTAATAATTGACGAAAAGATCCGAAATGGATAGTCATGACAACAAAAGGGTATTTGTGAAATTTCAAAAATAAAATTTATCAAATTAAATATTTCAAAGTAAATTTTGGTATACTACAAATTACATCATTATATATGTTAATTATTTGAATCATGTCATTGAAATAATTAAATAATTTGTTGTTAAAGTGAATTAGGGTTATTTGATTTAATGGATAAAATTTTACTAAACACCATAAAGATTTAATAAATTAGTTTTGTAGGGAATACTTTATTCAAGTTTCGTTTTGATTGACAGATCTCATTCGTTTAATTTTCAGAGAGATATTGAATATATTGTCGTTTAAATATTCTATTTAAATTACAAGTGATTGATTAAAATTGAATTCAGATCGTCCAGATATCCTACTAAATTACGAATGATTAGTTAAAATTGAATTCAGAATATATAATCAAATCATACATCTCAAATTTAAACTACCACTATTAAACTATACTTGGAGATGATTAATAAATTAATTTCATCAAAGCATAAAATGAATATTTGATTAATCCCAAACTGAATGTAAAATGAAAAATAAATAAAAGGTACAAAATATTTGGTGGATGACTCACCCGGTAAGTCCCTTCTTTTGGAGAGAAGGGATAGGAAGGACATTTAAATATATTCAAAGCGTATATTCGTCATTATAATAAACAAATCGAAAGCGATCCAGCTGTGTCCACAAAGAATGTGAGTGGAGAAATGGTCCGTCGATGTGGTGAAAGAAAAGGACGGTCAAGATTTGATCAGAGAGAATTTGAGGTTAATTTAAGTTGAATTTCATTTCATTCGACCGAGCTTCGTTTTTTTAAAAAAAGCAAAGAGGTTGAGAATATCTTAACGAACAGCATAGAAACCGTTAACACCAAAGAGAGAGAGTGAGTGTTTCAACAAAATCCAAAAGGAAGAGAAGAATTTAGAAATCGAAAGGTAGTTCTTTGATTTGATTCATAAAATTGTTTTGGACTGTTTGGTTTCTTTTTATCGGGTATCTGTTTTGATTAAAAAGATCGAATATTTATGCTTAGAATATTTTATTGATCCTATCAGAATGCAATTGAGTTCTTCAACTGGGATTCGAATTTAATGAATTACAATGCATTTAGGATTTTTGCCTTGTTAACTTTTTTTCTAAAACAAATTATTCCGGGTTGTTTTGTTTGATCACGATATTGTTTTGATTCGTTAAAATGAATCTTTATGTTTAGACTTATTTTATTCATTGCAATGAGAATATCTAATTGTTTTTGGTTTTTAAATTTTTTTGTAGCAGGAAATAGAAAATGGCAGACACTGACGATATTCAGCCTCTCGTCTGTGACAATGGGACTGGAATGGTGAAGGTACTGATTTAAAATTTTAAAATTCAAACTCCAATGTGTTTTAAAAATCTTGTGTTTGGAATTTAGAATCTGAATTTTCCAGCCCATTTGAATGAAAATGTTAACGTTAGGCTGGATTTGCCGGAGACGATGCTCCAAGGGCCGTGTTTCCTAGCATTGTCGGTCGCCCTCGCCATACTGGTGTTATGGTTGGTATGGGTCAGAAAGATGCCTATGTTGGCGACGAAGCTCAATCCAAAAGAGGTATTTTGACTTTGAAATACCCAATTGAGCATGGAATTGTTAACAACTGGGATGACATGGAGAAAATCTGGCATCACACCTTTTACAATGAGCTTCGTGTGGCTCCGGAAGAGCATCCGGTTCTTCTCACTGAGGCTCCTCTCAATCCAAAGGCCAATCGGGAGAAGATGACACAGATTATGTTTGAGACCTTTAACACTCCTGCTATGTATGTTGCAATTCAGGCTGTCCTTTCCCTCTATGCCAGCGGTCGTACAACTGGTAAGCATTTCTGTCAATGATCTATTTCATTGATGTGCAGCCTAATGCTTGGAAAATTGTCATGTATGGTTTGATGTAATGTTTTGACAGGCAGCTAATTTTAAAAATATTTCGCAAGATTTAGGCAATATGTGACATCAGAGATGTTGTCATCATTTTTTTCTCTGATCTTTGACCTTTGTTAGATTCGAAAAATAAAACCATTTATAGAGGTACCACATGTTTCTTCCTTCAAAATTATACCAACGAAAAAGTTTGTGGGAAGGACATACGGATACAGCTGTATTTCATCTAAGAAATTTCACGGGGATATTTGCAAACCATCAGTATTTCTATCATGTATACTGCCATCAAGGTAGCTCTTTTACATTTTCTAGTACTGAAAAGAAAATTGAGTAACGATTATTTTCCCAGGACCTTCATATTCATAACAGTGAAAGTTTGACCTCATGCAAACTGAATCATTTACTAAATGAGGATTTTAAAGGACTTTTTATTTTTTTGCTTTTTGTTAAAGAATGCTTGCTTGTAGAGTCCAGTAATTGCAATATAAACTCACTATGAAGCTGGAGATGTGTCTTGAATAGCATATTCATAATTGTGTCTTTAATTGTTTAGGTATTGTTCTGGACTCTGGAGATGGTGTGAGCCACACAGTTCCTATCTATGAAGGTTACGCCATTCCACATGCCATCCTCCGTCTTGACCTGGCAGGTCGTGACCTTACAGATGCCCTTATGAAAATCTTAACTGAGCGTGGTTACACTTTCACCACAACTGCTGAACGAGAAATTGTAAGGGACATAAAGGAGAAGCTAGCTTACATTGCTCTTGACTATGAACAAGAGCTAGAGACAGCAAAGACCAGCTCAGCTGTAGAGAAGAGCTATGAGCTACCTGATGGACAGGTCATAACTATCGGGGCAGAACGGTTCCGGTGTCCAGAAGTCCTTTTCCAACCACCCATGATTGGGATGGAATCTGCTGGTATTCACGAAACCACATACAACTCCATCATGAAGAGTGATGTCGATATCAGGAAGGATCTCTATGGCAACATTGTCCTTAGTGGTGGCTCCACTATGTTCCCTGGCATTGCTGATAGAATGAGCAAGGAGATCACAGCATTAGCTCCAAGTAGCATGAAGATCAAGGTGGTAGCTCCACCAGAGAGGAAGTATAGTGTCTGGATTGGAGGATCCATTTTGGCTTCCCTCAGCACCTTCCAGCAGGTATTATATCTACAATTATATATTTTCTGGTCGTATACAAAAATGAATTTTGGATCACCTCCAGCTCAAGTGACAGCCCACACAGCCTGTTTGAAAACCTACACTCAATATTATCTTAATCACAAATTTGTAGAAATCTAGGGATAACGATAGCAAAACTTTGAAATGTTTTTGTTGAAGTTAGGGCATGAATTATTGTTTGCCATGGAGAGCTGAGACCCCTCTCATCATGAGCGAACATTGTGTTATTTAGGCAATGTGCTGTCTTTGAAATCTTTTTTTTTCACGTATTCTTGACTACGAATCTTACTTCTTTTTTCCGCATGTAGATGTGGATTGCAAAGGCAGAGTATGATGAATCAGGACCATCTATTGTCCACAGAAAATGTTTCTAATCATGGAAAGAGAAATGCAGTGAGGAAAAATATACCAAACATTTGTGCCAAGTTTCTTTTCTCTGCCTTCTTGCCCATTTTTTTCACTCATGTTTCTTTTTTTGTTTTTTGTCTTTTGATGTCTGAACATCGAGTATGGGGGAAATTCAATTCTTTACATTATTATTTTGATAGCAGAAGAGTTATGTATTTGTTACTGATTTGGTTTGGGTTGAATTAAAGATTCTTTTCTTGATTTTTCAACATTTCATTCCAATTTATCACCAATAATTGTATTCCTTTCATGCATAATGATTTGCCTCGGTTATGGTATCATTGTGTAACCAGAAATTTGATCTCTTCTTGATGAGCATGGACTGATTTATTTGCAGACAATGACGAAAGAATACGAAATTTCCAGTGAACACAATTTAAAAAATAAATAGGGTATAAACTAAAATTCTTTCACATCTCTAATGTGAACGAAATTCAGTAGGTTTTATCAGCTGAACCAACTATCAAACGAGAACAAAGTTACATAGTATGTTCAAAGAAAAACACACACTTAAAACTATGTTCAAATTTGTGTCTTGAATCTCTAAACCTTCAAATTAATGGCAGAATATGTTTCTGAAACAGTTAAATCAAGCAGAAGTTTATTATTGACATGAAGTGAATAATCACACAACTTTGTATATAGATAGACCCCAACACGTGAAAGGTTTTGTGGGAAGGATTGGAGGTTTTCTATATGATTCCAATAATCTCTTACAAAGTCAAGCGTTATGCATCGAAATATAGCACAACTCATGCACACATTGAGAGAGAGACACAGAGAGTGAGGATAGCAATAATAACTAACACAAACATATTACGTTCCAATCTATGTTTATTTCTTCCAAATTTTGATGTCAAAAGTAATTATAATGTCAAGAAATGAAAACGGTCAATTAAACTTTCCAACATTATCAATTTAGGCCTAGATGTTGGTCCATATGAGCAACGATATGCTTATGCACAAGAATATGAAAACTTAAAATCACACCGACATAGGATGAAAGAGAAGCAAACCTGAATTAGGCCTTTGATACGCCATACACCATGCTTCATAACTACAATATGGGAATCATCAGGATGCAAGGACCTGAGTTCTTGTCTAACCTCCTCCATATTGGCATTATGATCCCTAGTCAACTGCTCATCAACTATTTTATCCAATTTATTTAAAGAACCAATTACCACTCGAGATCACCTACATTAGTAACATATAATGTCCCCCGCCAGTTAACTCCAACAAGGCAACAGGATCCAGTTGCTGAAATTAATGGTTTGATTCCACACATCTTACATACAAAGTAAGAAACCCATCTCCTGTTGCCGAAAAAGCACTTCTAAGAATATCCTCGGAAATGGTTCCGTTTTCTCGAGCAAAACCTGTAGAATAATTATACATAAGATAAAGTCACTTGAGCAATCACTTGAAAGTCACCAAAGTAGACGCTAGTCAGTGATTACCACAAAGCATTTAAGCTACATAGAGTATGTAATAATAAGCATGATGCTAAACCACATTCATCAAAAACAATATTCCTCATTGTAGAAGTGTCTGATGGATTATGTCAAGCATGAAATCGCTCAGTTTCTAGTATTTGATCTGGCTCATTGCTTATCACACATTATTAAGACTTCAATATAGAAAATTAATTTTTCATCTATTCAATTATGTCCTTCATAATGAAAAACAAAAGCAATAATTAAAACATTTCATATATCTAATGAAGATTAATAAACTAAAATAGGATCCAGGAACCAGACAACGCATTATCTCGAGTTGCCTTAAAAACATATTCGAAACTAGCGATCCACCCAAAAGCTCAGTTTCTAAATCAACATTTAGTTACTCCGTACATTTGACTATAAATCAACAAACTTAAAGTTAAAAACTAGAGATTAATAATAAAAACAAAATATCGATTTCCATTCACAATAGATATGACCACCGAATGAAAACCAATTCTGCATGACATCAGCCAATTTGTCCAGTATAGAATATGCATGAAGACAAACAAAAGCACACATGAAATCACTTGACAGACCATCAAATTTGTCCTAAACCAGTAGTTCATTCAGTACCCACAATACAAAAAGCAAAAACAAGTATCATAAAAATCCAAGCAAACATTTAATAAAAAAAATTCTACCAAGACCAAAAAGAAGAGACACTAACTCATCAAATGACGAAAAAGATGATCACAGATAAACCGGGAAGCTTCAGGTCCACCATGGCCGTCATAAATACCAACAAAAATAGCATGGCGTCCAGTTTCAACTTTCAACCTGGCTGTGATCTTCTATAACTTCATTGGCTTGGACAACAGCAAAGGAGAAATCGCCATAAGAGTATTTTTCAAGGTCTTTACACCAAAGAAGTGAATCCTGAAGAGAAGAATCAGAATCACTAATGTCAATGTCGTTGTAATTATGCTTGCTCATGCGGGCATATCGACTGACTGGCCTCCAACACGCCATTGCAATCCTTGCCAACCAAGAGAACATCCCTCATTTCCTTTTACAACTATACCCTTTTGGTTAAAGAGACTGATTTCTGTGTTTCTCAGGTGGATTTTGGTTCTCAAGTAAGAAAGATGAAATTAAAGCAAAAACTTTTAGCAACAAAGAAAACTAAAAAGTTAAAAACCCTTAGTGACTTTTTAATCAGAAAATTAGGAATGAATACGTGAAAGACCTGATCAAAGTTCAGTTAGAAAGAGATTGATGGAAAGAACGTAAATTTTTGAGCATGATGGATCAAAGTGTGCCAATGTAGTAACAGAGCCTGAGACTGAAATTGAAGATTTTCTTCTATTTTTCTTCCTACACCTTTTAGAGTTTAATCATTGTTCAGCTCAAGATTGATGACCAAATAATTCTGATTGAATAAAAGGAAGAAGAAAAGGCCAAGAACCGGCAACAAATTGATGGGTCAGAGTGGAGAGAGAGACTGTGTCAGTAGTAAAATCTGAGACATTTTTTGTTACAGAGGAAGTAAAAAGCAACCGGTTAAACAGCTAACGGAGAAGAGGAAACAATGGTGTTTTTCGAAATGTTTTTTCAGAGTTAGCGAGAGGAAGAGGTTAATTTGCAGGGAGAGACACAGGAGGAGGAGGAAGAAGAAGGAAAAAAAGGGAAATTGCAATAAATAATCAGTTTTTTTTTTCTTAATTTAAAAAATAATCGTTTCAAGAAGACACGAATAAATTAAATTATATATATAATTTATTGAATTTATTTTTAAGATTTTATTCTTAAAGTAAAATTTAAGAGAGTTAATTTTTAAAAAGATTATGCACTTTAAATATCATAATGAAATTAAAATTTCTACTATTAAAAATAAAATTAAGAATTAGATAATAAATTTTAATAGTTTAATATATCAATAAATTATGAAATTAAGAATATAAATTATTTAAATCGATAAAATAAAGTTTATAAGATGTAGATAAAAATGAGTATTAATGATTTATTAAAAAAAATTTAAATGATTAATAATTAAAAAGAATTGAATAAATTATAAAAAAATCAAAATAATTTTTAAAATGAAAAAATTATTGTTAGAAAAAAGGAATGAGAAGAGAAATGAAAAATATGGAGTGTAATTTTCAAAATTTAATATTAACTCTCAAAAATATTATGAATAGTCACTCTAAAAAATAAACAATAATTCTTAAAATAAATAATAACTCTTTTAAAAATATTTTTAAAACAATAATAAATAGTACCATCAAAATATTCGATAACTTTCAGAATAATAATAAATAATATTTTTAAAATATACAATAAGTTTTGAAAACAGTAATATTAGTAACTTTTGATAATAGTGATAAACAAAATTTTTGAAATAATAAACAATATTATCAAAAATAATAATAAATAATAACTCTCGAATATATAATAAATCTCTAATTCAAACTTGGATTCCACTCAAATTTAAAATGAAAAGTTTTATTTAAATTTCAATCAATCCAATTTTAGTTTTAAAATTTAAATAAAACTCTTCATTTTAAATTTATTTTCAAAAATCCACTCTCAAACTCACTTTTAAAAACAATTTGAGAGTTAACTCTAAAAAAGATCTCTACATTTGAAAATAAATTAAAGGGTAAGCTTTTAAAAATTAATTCTTAAATTAAAAAAAATTATATTTGAAAATATTAAAATATATATATATATAATTTTATTTATTTAAATTTTTTTTAATATGATTATTTCTAAATTAAGAATAAAAAATCATTCATTCATAACAATTATCAAAGAAGAGAGTGTGCTGAAATTAGAGTTGTCAAATGGACCGACAGTTTGCGAGTCGACCCGTTTAATCCACTATTTAGGTGGGTTAGGATAAAAAAAATTAGCTCATTTAATTTGTGGGTCGATTTGCCCTAGTTCACTTAACCCGCAGGTTAAATAGACTAATCCGTTTAACTTGCGGGACCGGCTTATTTAATCTATCTAATTAAAAAAAAATAATTTAATTTTTTTAGCATTTATATTTAAATGATGATTGATTATGTTTGAATGTTAATAATGATATTAGACTTATTATTTATTAATATCGAGTGATGTTTGATTAGTACATTTTGAAATTTGAGATATGTGTTTAAACTTATAATTATTGATGAAACTTTTATTTGATTTATCAAAATTTTTATATGTTAATTTATAATATAGTTAGTTTATATTGTATTTAGATTATAGAATTATTATTACTATTAATATATTATATTTATTAGTAACTAATATATTTTATATTTTTTTAAATTAAAAATTTTTTAAATCGGTCCGCGGGTTAGTTCGTTTAGGTTCGTTATATCGTGGATCGGATTAGAATCAGTAAAATATTAGTCCGCATAATAAATAAGTTGGTTCGATTCGATCCATTTAAATTTCGATTCGCAATGGATCAAGCCAAATAGAACTGACCCAATTCGTTTGACAAATCTAACTGAAATTAGAAGAGAAAAAGTCATAAAAGTTGACATTTAACAATAAAAATAAGGAGTGAAACAAAATTACTAATTAACATAAATTAAATATTTGTGGGACAATAACATCTGGGTCCATTTTAGGTAATTTTAGGTAGAGAGAGTTTGTTTACCTGCTACAAATGGGTCATTGGATCCTACTTAAATGACAACATTAACCTTACAGAATTAAAGTATATAAGTCAAACAATGGGAATATTTTAGTAATTTGAGCAATTATTAGGGACCTAGTTATTTATTATGAATAGAAAATCTGTATACAATTTTCATAGAAAAGTATATGTATAAATATATGTATAATTGAGAGTTGTATGTAGACATAGACATACGTAAGTTCATACATGTTGATGTTGGGGATTTTACTGAGGTCTAACCCAGTGGTTCAGGCCCATCTCCACGCCCTTGTCCAAGCTCACCATATGCACATATCTAGCAGGCTTCTTTATACAGCGTCGTTCTGAGAAGATAGTTAGGCTACCAGACCGAGACAACTGGTTAGAGACTCTTCTTCAAAGACATTCACTGTCAACTTGCATTCGGGTCGAAGCCTTTCCACGACATGTACCCTCGGAGTCGGGGAATAGGATCAACGGTCTACTACGCAGCAGTACAGATATGCGGATACTTGGGTTATACTAGTCCTCACCCCTCCACCTTATGACAATACCAAGGCTACAACCTGTCGCATGAAGATCTCCCGAGAGCTAGGGGATTTCGTTCTCGGGGGAGTTGGAAGCTCCACTCGGAGGTACGAACATTCGGGGGCTTGGGGATGACGTGACAAGGAACAGTATCACAATTCTCCACGCCCTCTAACTTTGCAAGTTGCAACAGGCCACCCTAGGCATATCAACCATGTAGCAACACATGTCCTTGGGACCGCCACCTAGCTACTCTAGCCTGCCAACTCACCATCTCCTCTATATTATCACCATCCCTTTCCCACCAAAGAATTACGTGTGACTTGATTTCCCCACCAGTGAAGAAGAAGAGAGAGAGACGGAAGAAAGGAGAGAGGAGCACCAGAGGAGCCAGAAGAGAGGAAATGAGAGAAGAGGGAAGGAAGGAGGGTACGTAGGCAGCTTGGGTTTCTCTTAAGTCCAGTCACAAACACATCCAAAACCGACCAACCGCCGCACCACCATAGCCTGGGACATTTTCTGTGTGTCTTACAACCTCAAGTTCAAGGATAAGAAGAAGAAAAAAACCTGCTAGTGTAGAAAAATCGTTGTGATATTTTCTTACATCAACAATACATATATGTATAAATATATGTACATATACATAAAATGAAAGAAAATGATAATGTTGAAGAGAAAATGGGAGAAAGAAATAAAAATGAAAGCAATTTTATCTTTGATCCCATTTGTCCAAAATACATATGAGTTTTGTTAAAAACCCAAACTAAGAAATAAAATTCACTCAATTCCAAAAACAACATAAGCACCATAAAGCAGAGAGTTTCCTACTTTTTCAATCCAATAAAAGTACTTATTTGACATAGTAGGTGGATTCAGGAATTTAGCAATTACAAATGGCATAATAATTTTTAGCCCCCTAAATTATTTGGTTTTAACAAATAGAGAAATAACTTGCTCATTGGTATCAAATACTTCTCTCTTTCTCTTTGATTTTGTTTTTTGAGGAAAATAGAGACATTTTTGTTACAATTATCAATTATTTTGATTAAGTTACTTGAGAAAAATTGTATCAAAAATAAAGTTTTTAATAATTTTTAAATGTAACAAAATGAGGCATTTTTTATTATTGATAAATCAGTATTTTTTTATATTAAATAAATTTAAAATTTTAATATTAGATCAAATTAATCTTATTTTGTAACCTCTTTTTAAGTGATGTAGATTGTACTTTTTAAAAAATTAATTTTTAGAGTTTGATTCAATTTTATATATATATATATATATATATTTTATTATCTTGGACAAAATTCAATTTTATGAATACAGTATAGTCATCTTAATAGAAGTCATTGACCTATTTGATATAAAACAGACAAAATATATCCTTATTTTTCTTCTTTTACTAATAATATTGGCTATACTCAACGTACCCTACGTTTTTTTTTTAATTCTTTTATTATAATTTTTAATTTTTGTATTTTATATTTTTTAATATTTTTAATATAATATTTCACTTGTAAATTCAATATCTTTTTTTTTAAATTTTGTTATTATAAATTATAAAGTTTAATTTGATTTAATTCAAATTTTTTTGAGGTAAAATTAAAAAAATAAAAAATTACTAGATTTTTTTTTTTAAATCCGAAAACTCCGATCGACAGTCAATGTTTCGAGAGATTCTATCAGGGAGACCCAGATCCTCGATTATCCTTAAGTAACGTCATCAAAATGGAATCCAGACCCTTAATCAAACATATGCTTATATCGATCCGTGATAAACGATACTAAACAATCAGATAAAATCATAACCGTACAATATAACGTTAGCCCAAACTACAACAGGAAGAGGATAATAGTTTGGTTTACATCACCCCACAAGTGATGTAATCTTGTTATAGATGCGATAAACCTGGAAATTGGAATTACTTGTTTAGCACCTATTCTTGTAGACTTTTTTTTTTTTATTAAATAATATTTAGAAGGGGGCATTATCTAATTTAATTGATTTGAAGTTAATTTTTAAATCAATTTAAATATATTAATTTAAATTTATTTTAATTTAAAAATTAATTCATAAGATTTTTAAATTGTTCTAATTATTGATTTTGATCCGTTTAGATTGGACCTTAAAAGAGTAATTAATGTCGATTTGATTCGATTCAATTTAAATTTAAATTTAAAATTAATTTAAATTTGATCTAATATAAAAATTAATTCAAAATTTTTAAAACTGATGTAATTATCAATTTGGATTTGTCCGCTATTAATAATATCTATCAAACATTGATATATATCTTAAAACTTATAATTTCTATATAATCATGAATTTAAGGAACAGAGATGAATTTGACGCCAATAAATATACAAAGCATAAGCAATCTTCAAACTGAAATTAAAAAAAAAAATTAAAAGAAATGATTATGAATTAAACGACATCGTTTATCAAACGTTTATGTTGATTATAATGCTTTTCCATGAAAACTCTTGAAGCTCCTTCTACAGTTTTTCGCCACGTCTGCATACAAAAAAACACACATAAATAAATCTTAATTACCTTTGAGTAATTATTTATTTATATAACCTAGAATACTTATTTAACTTAGTGTTTAGTCTTTAGATACCTATGTGATACAATTATACAAGATATGCTCCTATTTGTAAATAAATAAAATTGAAAGGACTTAGATGCTATGATTACAAATATACATGAATACCCTATGATCCTAACAATTTTGTATTATAGAAAGAATATGCTGCACAATAAAAATCTGACCTTTTCAATGGTGCCAAATAGGGATTTATTTCTAACATCTCTAGCTCTGGTCTGCGACCTCACAATCCCAAGTTGCCGGAGTAACGCCGACCTCCTCGTCGCCATCGGAGGAAGAAGCCATTTTCTCTCCACTAAGCTTCCATTATTATTATTCGAAGGACTCTCACAGTACTCAGCTTCTCTTATAGTAATTATTCTCCTTCTGCTGTTGTTTCGTTTTCGCCTTTTGGAAAGCCTCAGCTCTTTCCTTTCTTCTTCTGCATCATTTTCATCAGCAAATTTCCGGAGCAACTCCTCCGAAGATTTCTTGTTAACGTGCTGAACTGTAGCAGTAGAATTAGAGGAAGTTGCAGAATCCATGAGAGAGAGAGAGAGAGAGAGAGAGAGAGAGAGAGATTATGGTGAAGAGGGATACGGAAAGAGATGTTGATAGGATAAATATAAATGGGTGAGGCGCCAATTTGTTGGGTTGTGACAGAATTATTGTAAGAAATTGGACCGTTAGAGGAAAATGAAATAATTTAAATGACGAGATTTGTAGATATAGCCGTTAACACAGCATGTGATGCGTGTTAGTGAGTGAGAGGGAATAATTGGCAGTTTGAGTTGACTGAAAAATTGGGATTTTGTTTATTTTAAATAGAGAGAAATGTAATTAGGTAAATTTGTTATGGTTATTAAATTAATTGGAAAGCAGATTCTTTTATAAGAAATAATTTTGGATGGAAAAGTAGTGATTGTTGTCCAAATGGGGTTTGTAATATTAATTACCAAGTTTTGCCTTCCAACTTGATAGAATTACTTACCCATATATCTTTGTATCTATTTTCAATTAAGTAATTGTGTGATTATGATTAAGATTTAATTTTCCTTTTATGTTTACTTTATTAAAAATTAATTACCAATTTCCCAAGTTAAAAAAAAGCACTTTTAAATATTTTTTGTGAAAACACAATCAAAAGCACTTTCCCCATGTTGTTCTTGTGACAAAGCATTTCTCCCATAGCAGTCACAGATGCACAGATGATCCATGTAGCTTAACTCTGCCTCTCAACTCTGCTTCTCCATTCAACTTATGCAGATAGCTCTGTACTCACAGAATTTATCTTTGTAACATACAAAAGCAATAATGCAACATCATATTAATTTTTTTACCAGCATTCATCAGAGTTTAACCAAGGAAATAAAAAATTTCAACACTCTTGCAGGGACAAAATTTCAACGACATTCCCATGATACAAGTTAAAATTCTCTTACACTGCTGCTTAATGACC
>JAVXUL010000005.1:6422429-6436901 GCA_035590515.1 Trichilia minutiflora | reverse complement strand
TCTCTATGGCAACATTGTCCTTAGTGGTGGCTCCACTATGTTCCCAGGCATTGCTGATAGAATGAGCAAGGAGATCACAGCATTAGCTCCAAGTAGCATGAAGATCAAGGTGGTAGCGCCACCTGAGAGGAAGTATAGTGTCTGGATTGGAGGCTCCATTTTGGCTTCCCTCAGCACCTTCCAGCAGGTATTATATCTAAATTTATATATTTTCTGGTCATATACAGAAATGAAATTTAGATCAATTCTAGCTCAAATGACAGGCCATACAGCGTGCTTAATGACCTACATTTACTATTATCTGAATCACAGATTTGATCGAATTCTAGACATAACGATAGAAAAACTTCGAAATGTTTTTGTTGAAGTTAGGGCGTAAATTATTGTTGGCCATTGGAAGCTGAGAACCCTCTCATCATGATAGTGTTATTTAGGCAATGTGCTCTCTGAATTCTTTTTCTTCAAGTATTCTTGACTACAAATCTTCCTTCATTTTTCTGCTTGTAGATGTGGATTGCGAAGGCAGAATACGATGAATCAGGACCATCTATTGTCCACAGAAAATGCTTCTAATCATGGAAAGAGAAATGCAGTGGGGACAAATATACCGAGCATTTGTGCTAAGTTTCTTTTCTCTACTTTCTTGCCCATTTTTTTTTAACTCTTGTTTCTCTTTTTTCTCTTTTTTTTTTCTTTTTTGGTGAATGGAGATTGAGTATGGGGGTAATTCTATTCTTTACATTATTATTTTGACAGTAGAAGAGTTATGTATTTATTACTGATTTGGTTTGGGTTGAATTAAAGATTCTTTTCTCGATTTTTCTTTTTCAACATTTCCTTCAAATTTATCATCAATAATTGGATTCCTTTCGTGCATGATGATTTTTCTCAATTATCATCATTGATTTACCAGAAATTTGATCTCTTCTGGGTGTGCATAGACTCATTTATTTGCAGACAAATAAGAAAAGGATAAGAAATTTCCAGTGATCACAGTTTAAAAAGCTAATGGCATATAAACTAAAATTCGTTCACTTATCTAATGCTAGCGAAATTCAGCACGTTTTACCAATTGAACCAACTAGCAAACGAGAACACAGTTACACACTCGGTATGTTCAGAGACAAAAGATGATCAAAACTATGTTCAAAACCTTCAAAATCCCTAGCAGCATATATTGTGCAACAGTTAAATACAGTACAAGTTTATTATTGACTTCCAAGTGAATAAATTACCCAACTTTTGAGTGTATATAGATAGACTCTTTTAACATGCGAAACCAAAAAAAAAAAAGAATACGGAAAATCTTGGATTCCTTGTACGCATTATCACTAGAGGTTGCATATCTAAATAATAAAGCAATCAGGATCATAATTTTGGCTTGGGTTGAAGAAAACTGGATAGAATGAGATCAAGGAAAAGAAACAACAATCAAGTGACGCAAAAACATCGAAACTTTCTGAATCCGGAGTTCCATGACCTGATATTTTAGATAATGGATCTTGAGTTTACATCAATTTTGTAGAATGTTAAAATTTGAAGGTCCAACAGTGTCGATGAATCCTCGAACTGAGAGCTCTGGTACAGATATCTTCTGGTTGAGCAACCCATGGTCTATGAAGATAACGACTACTGTAATATCATCATGGAAAAACCGCCTAACACCCTTTTCGATCTTTGTAAGATCATTATAATGCATCTGCCTTTTCTTTGCTGCAACATTTAAAGCTGTTTTAAGAAGTCTTCTGGCAGCTCCCTAATGTTTAAAGAAACAAATGTCAAAAAATAAATGACTGCCATGAAGAGAAAAGATCGAACACAAACCAGATACAAGAAAAGATAATACGTACAGCTCGTGGATTATTATAGACGATCTCAACTGCCTCTTGATTTGTTAAGTGTTCCCACAATCCATCAGATGCAAAAATGAGAAATTTGTCATTGGGCCGCAATACTCTTGTGCATATGGATGGTTCTGCTGTTAGCACAGGACGACGGATTGGCTCAGGGAGGTGGAATCGTGGAAATGACGGATCAAGAGAAAATTCTGGTCGCTTCAAATAAGCATCACCAATAGATCTGGACACCTGATACCAATGCATTTGGATACAAAAAACAAGAGAATGTAAGCAATCCTATTTGTCCATTAATCTGAGTGATGCTGCAAGCATACAACTGAGGGTTAAAACAAGAATCAACCACCATATAGAGAAGTAAAAATGTAAAGGTAAACAAACAAGTCTACTAAGAAACCAAGTTGTGAAAAGTATTCGAGGTTCCCTATATGATTCCAATAATATCTCACGAAGTTGTGTCTAAATATTGCACAACCCATGCTCGCATTGAGGGAGAAACAAGGAGAGTGATAACAGCAATAATAAATAAAATAAACATATTAAGTTTCAGTCACTCTTTGGTTCTTCCAAATTTATTGTGAAAATTAATTATAATGTCAAGGAGTCAACATAACCAATTAAACTTTCCAGCATTATCAATTTAGGCCTAGATGTTAGTCCCATGAGCACTAGAACATGAAAACTGAAATCACAGCAACATTGAATAAAAGAGAAGCGAACCTGAATTAGGCCTTTGATACGCCATACACCTTGCTTCATAACTACAATATGTGAATCATCTGGATGCAAGGACCGGAGTTCTTGTCTAACCTCCTCCATACTTGCATTATGATCCCTAGTCAACTGCTCAGCAACTATTTTATCCGACTTACTTAAAGAACCAATTACAGCTCGAGAATCGCCCACATTAGCAATATATAATGTCCCCCGCCAGATAACTCCAACTAGGCAACAGGACCCAATTGCCGCA
Organism: Trichilia minutiflora; assembly: GCA_035590515.1. Lineage (NCBI taxonomy): Eukaryota > Viridiplantae > Streptophyta > Magnoliopsida > Sapindales > Meliaceae > Trichilia > Trichilia minutiflora. The sequence continues at coordinate 6,434,075 of JAVXUL010000005.1, read as the reverse complement.
ATCACTGGTTTTATTCCACATGTCCTACGTACAAGGGTAAGAAAACCATCTTCTGTTGCTGAAAAAGCACTTCTAAGAATATCTTCAGAAACGGTTCCATTTTCTCGAGCAAAACCTGTAGAATAATTATACATAGGATATAGTCACTTAAGCAATCACTTAAAAGTCACCAAAGTAGATGCGAGTCAGTGATTCACACAAAGCATTTAAGCTACCTAGAGTATTTAATAATAAGTATGATGCTAACCTACATTGACCGAAAAAATTTTCTTCATTATACAAGTGTCTGATGGATTATGTCAAGCATGAAATCATTCATTTTTCAGTATTTGATCTGGCTCATTGCCTATCACACATTATTGAGCCTTCAATGCATAAAATTACCATTTCATCTATTCATTTATGTCCGCCGTGATGAAAAACTAAAGCAATAATTAAAACATTTCATTTATCCAATGGAGATGAATTAACAAAAATAGGATCCAGCAATCAGACAACACATCATACCAAGTTGCCTTAAAAACATATTTGAAACTAGAGATCGAATCAAAAGCTCAGTTTCTAAATCAACATTTAGCTACTCTGTACATTTGGGTATAAATCAGCAAACTCAAAATTTAAAATTAGAGATTCACATAAGATATGAAAACCGAATGAAAATCAATTCTGCATGACATCAGCCAATTTGCCCAGTATAGACTATGCATGAAGACAAACAAAGGCGCACATGAAATCACTTGACAAACCATCAAATTTGTCCTAAACAAGTAATTCGTTCAGTACCCACAATACAAAAAGCAAAAGCAAGTGTCATAAAAATCCAAGCAAACATTTAATAAAAAAATGCTACCAAAACAAAAAAGGAAAGATATTAACTCATCAAATGACCGAAAAGATGATCACAGATAAACCGGGAAGCTTCAGGTCCACCATGGCCGTCATAAATACCAACAAAAATAGCATCACGTCCAATTTCAACCTGGCTATGATCTTCTATAATTTCATTGGCTTGGACAACAGCAAAGGAGAAATCGCCGTAAGAGTATTTTTCAAGGTCTTTACACCAAATAAGTGAATCCCGAAGAGAAGGATCAGAATCACTAATGTCAATGTCGTTGAAATTATCCTTGCTCATGCGGGCATATCGACTGACTGGTCTCCAACACGCCATTGCAATCCTTGCCAACCAAGAGAACATCCCTCATTCCCCTTTACAGCTATACCCTTTTGGTTAAAGAGACTGATTTCTGAGTTTCAGAGGTGGGTTTTGGTTTTCAAGTAAGAAATATGAAATTAAAGCAAAACATTTTTAGCAACAAAGCAAACTAGAAAGTAAAAAACCCTGGACTTCAGAAAGCAATCTTGAAATTTTAAAGCAAAAAGGAGTGAATTGTTAATTAGAAAGTTAAGAATGAATAAGTGAAAGACCGGATCAAAGTACAGTTTACAGAGAGATTGATCGAAAGAGTGAAAATTTTGAGTATGATGGATCAGAGTGTAGCAATGGAGTAATAGAGACTGAGAGAAAAATTGAAGATTTTATTTTTTTTTCTTCCTAGACCTTGCAGAGTTTGATCATTGTTCAGTTCAAGATTGATGACAAAATGATTCTAACTAAAGAAAAGGAAGAAGAAAAAGCCAAGAACTGTCAAGAAATTGATGGATCAGAGGGCAGAGAGAGAGTGTGTCAGTAGGAAAATCTGAGACATTTTTTGTTCAGAGTCAGAGGAAATAAAAGCCAAATGGTTCAAGAGGTAAGTAAAGGAGGAGAGAAAACAATAGTGTTTTTCGAAACGTTTATTCAGAGTTATTAAGAGAAAGTGGTCAATTTGCAGAGAAAGACAGGAGGAGGCGGAGGAGGAGGAAAAGAAGAAGAAGAGAGAGAGTGCTGGAACTAGAAGAGAAGAAACTTAAAAGTTGGCAATGCGTGTGAGATAAAAACAAGGAAAAAGGAAAGGAAAATTATTAATTAAAATATCAATTGAATACTTAATGGGATAATAACATCTGGGTCCATTTTTAAGATGATTTTAGATCGAGAGAGTTTTTTTTGTTTGTTACAAATATATCATTGACTCCTAATTAGATGACAAAATTAACCTTGCAGCATTAGCTTATATAAGTCAAACACCAGGAATATTTTAGTAATTCGAACAAGGATTAGTGACCTATTTATTATGAATATAAAACTGTGTTCTTATTGGTGAAAATGTAAAAATTTTACTCTATTAATTGATTAATTAATAGTTATGGGTAGCCATTGGATTTACTGTAAAGCCATTAATTTTGACCAGAAATAAAATGACCCTAGAGTTATGGGATTGGGGACATTGTTCAATTTTGGTAACACACCAGTCACAATTAGGAAACTTCTAAAATATTATTTTCAAATATATGAGTAACAAACATCAAATTTTTACACGTAAAAATTATTATTTTGGGATTTTAATACTAAAAGAAATTAATCAAAAAATATTTTAATGTTACTCAAAATATTATAAAATTAAAAATATTTAGTATTAAGATATTGTAATTTTAATGAATTGACAAAATAAATATTCAATATTAATAAAAAAACAAATAAAAATCGTCGTCACATGACAATTCGAAATAAAGTTATATATATATATATATATATATATATATCATAATCATATCGTATATGTGATATATATTTTAAACGAAGAAAAAAAGTATTCTAAAAAATGGAAGAAAGTGATACTGTTGAAGAGCAAATGGGAGAAAGCAACAAAAACGAAAATAGTACAAGAGATTCAATTTTTGCTTTGCCTTTCATCACATTTTGTCAAAAATACATATGGGTTTGTAAATAAAATAAAATAAAATTCACACAATTCCAAAAACAGCACAAGTACACAACCACCGCATAGTCTTGCAATCCAATAAAAGTGCTTATTTGACATGGTAATAGTAGGTGGCTTTAGGCTTTTAGCAATTACGACTGGGATAATTCTATTTAGATTCCCAGATTATTTAGTCTTAACAAATAGAGAAATAAATTGTTCATATATATCAAATAGATCTCTCTATGTTTTTGTTTTTATTTTTATTTTCTGAACGAAAAAAAGAAAGAAAAAGAAACATTGGCATTTTTTATTTTTGATAGATCTCTCAATTATATTGATTTATTTTTTTAAGAAAAATTTTATCAAAAATTGAGTTTTCAATAATTTTAAAATATAGCAACATGTGGCTTTTTTTAAATTGATAACTCATTGTATTTTTATTATATTAAATAAATTTAAAATTTTAATATTGAATCAAATGAGTCTTATTTTGTGATCTATTTTGAACTTTTTTTATATTTTATTTTTTAAAAAAATAATTTTTACAGTTGAATTTGATTTTAAAAAAGAAAATTGAACCTAAATGTCCCCAAACCTCAATTCTATTTGAATTTATTAAAATATATATTATTATTAATCTACATATTCTTTGATTATCTTGACCAAAATTCAATCTAGTAAAGACAGTGTAGTCATTTTAATAGAAGTCGTTAACCTATTTGATATAAAGTATATCATTATTTGTAAATATATAAAAGCTTGGGTACCTATATGTGAGTATCCCCAAATAAGTAGACGCACGTAGTTTTCCAAAACTAAAAGTACTTTGTAAAACGTGTGACACGTGACACGTGAAACCTGTCTTTAGAGTTTAGTGTCACAAGTTCTATCCACTATTTGTTTTTCTACTTTTACCAATAATATAAGCTGTACTCCAGTACATTCAATATACCATACAATTTTTTATATCAAAATTTTTTATTATAATTTTTAAATATTTATACTATAATTTTAATATTTTTTTCTATAATTTTTCATTTTTAAGAAAATAATAATGGAAAATGGACTATTAAGCAAAAATTTTGATATTATAGGAAATAATTGATAATAAAATAAAATGTGTAATGATACATATAATTGTACCACAATATAACCCATTGATGTCATCTTATTACAGATGCAATAAAGTTTGTGGGTGCTTCTCTGACCACCCTACACAAAATTATTTTTCATCCAAACGTTGTGTGATTTTACGGGGTCTACAGTCACTGTCTATTGGACAAGTGCTTCTCGTGGTTGCGTTTGAAAAGTGCTTCCAAAAGATAGGTGTGTTGTGATGGATTTTTGTGAACTTGGAAATGGGAATTACTTGTTTATCACTTATTCTTTCGGTGTATTATTTTCATCTTAAAATTTGTAATCTGTCCTAATCATATTTACATAATATTATTAATATTTTATTTTATCTTACGATATATTATAATTAAAAATTCAAATGATATCACAATACATATTTTTAATATATATATATATACACACACACACACTAAAATAAGATATATATAATCATAAATTTAAGGAATAGAAATAAATTTGAAGCTAATAAATATATAAAGTGTAAGCAATCTTCAAACTCAAATTTTAAAAAAAAAAGTTTTAAAACAAACAATTATGAATTAAACGACATTGTTTATCAAATGCTTATGCCGATTGTACTGCTTTTCCATGAAAACTTTTGAAGCTTCTTCTAACATTTTTGAAGCTAATAAATACATAAATAATACATTTGAGTAATCCGTTAGATTTTTGACCTAGGCTAGGCTAGGATAATTATTTTCTTTTTATGAAAGTAACAAAAGTATAATTAAAGAATACTAATATTTTAGTCCATAAAGTTTTACATTTTACAAATAGGAATATAGGTTTACAAATATTAATTTTTATAACATATCAAAATATAATAATCTTAATAAGTGTTTTAATATTAAATATTATAAATTAGTATAACTTTTTAACCAGTATTTTAAGAATAATCTTTAAATAAAATTTCAAAGACTCGGGTGCTAGGCTATATAATTACAAATATACACGAATGCCCAAATTTTAACACTAACGAAACCGAGAAAGAAACAAAATCCTGCACAATAAAAAAGCTGAAATTTTCAAATTTTCAATGGTGCCAACCAGGGATTTATTTCTAACATCTATAGCTCTGATCTGCGACCACCCAATCCCAAGTTGCCGTACCAATGCCGACTGTCTCGTTGCCACAGGAGGAAGAAGCCATTTTCTCTCCACTAAGCTTCCACTATTATTATTCAAAGGACTCTCACAGTACTCACCTTCTCTTCTTGTTCTTATTCTGCGGCGGCGGCGGCGTTTTTGCCTTTTCGCAAGCCATCGTTCTTTCCTTTGTTCTTCTGCATCATTTTCATCTGCAAATTTCCTAAGCAACTCCTCCGAAGATTTCTTGTTAACGTGCTGAACGGTGACAGTAGAATTAGAAGAAGTTGCAGAATCCATGGAGGATGGGGTTAAGAGGTAGTAAGAAAGAGATATTTGTAGGATAAATATAAATGGGGGAGGCGCCATTTTTGTTGGGCTGTGATAGAGTTATTGTAAGAAATTGGAGTGTTAAGAGGAAAACGAAATAATTTAAATTATGAGATTTACAGATAGAGCCGTTAAAGAGTGCATGTGATGTGAGTTAGTGGGAGGGAATAATTGGCAGTTTGTGTTGGCTGAAAAAATGGTAAGCAGCTTCTTTTATAAGCAATTTGGATGGAAAAGTAATTGCAGTACAAACGAGGTTTCTAGGATTAATTAACAATAGGCACTGTTGTTTGATGGAATTACTTACCCTTACCCATACATGTTGGTGCATCTATTGTGGATTAATTTCTTTTGTAATTATGTATGATTAAGATTTATTTTCCTTTTATGTTATACTTTATTAACAATGAATTATCAATTCCCCAAGTTATAAAAAAAATAAAAAAAAAAACATTTTAAACATTTTTTGTGAAAACCCAATAAAAATGACCTTTTCCAAGTCAGTATTGTGACCAAGCATTTCTCCCTAAGCACTTACAGACTCATAGATGATCCATACAGTTCAACTCTGCATGTCCATTTCATCTTTATGCAGATAACTTCTGTACTCCCAGAAATCATCTAACTTACAAAAGCAACAATACAATATCATATTAATAATTTTACCAGCATTCATCAGAGTTTAACCAAGGAAATAAAAAATTTCAACAGTTTTGCAGGTCTAAAATTTCAACGAAATTCCTATGATACAAGGTAATAAGCTCTCTTACACCAGTGCTAAATAACCTGAGAATGTGCCCATGGAAATACTAGATTGGAAAGTATGCAAACAATATCACTCGTTGAAATGGAAAATCTACAGTCAAATGTTAGGAAGGCCTGAGAATGAGGAGGATTCCAGTAAACTTGTGACTTTCTGGCATACAAAATTCTCCAATCCAAAATTAACTCTTTTCTGCAGGTGTTTTCATTGAGATAGAAGCTGAAATGAGCCATTATGAGTCGAATTGAGTCCCGAAACTGAGAGTGTGGCACTCAAGATTTCTCAGGTTAACCTATATGAATGAGATTAAAAAAAGAAGTTAAGCAGCACAATGTGAATATGGTCCCAAAAAGAGGGGAAAAAACTAAAAAACATATACTAAAAGGATTCACATCAGCCACCAGATTCTTGAGAAGACTCAAAAGCTTACCGCTACAGCAACTCCAGTCTCACTGAATTTAGGAATACAAATTAGTCTTACCAATTGCCCTTCTGATCCTACATGCAAATTATCATTACAACTAACTAAAAAAATATAATCTTTTTCCAAGTGAAAAGTAATATATATTTCAGTTAATAGGTTACAAGTATACAAGAAAATACCCTTGAGCAAGCGAGTTTCAAATTCATGCTGATTACCAACAAAATAAACATGCGGACAGCTCTCAATCAGGAAAGGATCCCTATCAGTAAAAGGGTAGCATCCTGAAGATAATGATTGCAGTAAAAAATCAAGAACAAAAGTATTAAAAGAAATGATACAAATGGGCAGCCAAACAAATTATAAAAGAAAAGAAACTACGACTATTATTTGTACCAAGAGTATTAGGTGCTGTTGGGGCCAGATGCCGCCACCTTAATGTTCTTTCCATAAATTCAAGTCGATCCTTTGCCTCTGAATATTTCTCAAGATCGTCTATATTCTGACCTGACGTTCCAAGAAATCTGGAAAGCCAGCAGATGGCATTGTCGGTAGTAGGGATTAAAATTTGGAAGGAGTCACAGCATACTAACATAATAATGTCTTACCTAATATTGTCAAGCTCAAAGCAGTGAGGATTTGTGCAAGACCTAAAAGTGTTATAAGCTGCAGAACCCGGGAAGAGGCATCTGTTCAATGGCTGAAAGAGAAAGAACATTATGAACAAATTAAATAATATGCCTTGAAATTAAGAGGAACATATGTTTTTGATATACTTAATGAACCTGCTGTGGTAAAGAAAAGTTAGCAGGATCATCTGGTCCAGGCATGATATCCAAAGGCACCCCTGCAGCGATCTAAAAATAAGTAAACAAGTGTCAAGCAACTCAACCATGTCCATGATAAGACGGAAAATAGAAGATAACTCAAAACAACTCGTCGAACTAATGATAACAACCTGAGTCAGTAAGATATCTAGCTCTTTAATTGGCTCAAAAAGCCTTGATTGATCCTTTGAAGCCAAATTCTGCAAAAAGTGATTGTCAATGAGAATTTTATTGTCATGAGGTTAAATAGACTGGCAAGATGATACATCTCATTCAAAGATAATTTGAGACACAAACACAAAGAAATGTATAAAATTACATATAAAGGCAAAAACTCTAACTGCAAATTATAAGCATATGGAAAAGTTGATACAAGGAAAATACACAAAAGTTGAACATTGGAACTAGGAGGATACTTATTATAGAATCAGAAATGGAGATAAGTGCTATTTCCGAAGTTGCCCCCAGACACCTTTTGGGAGGTCATTTACTCACGAAATGAAAAGAAAGAAAAAACAAACAGCCTTTATATTTCAAAACTCAAAAGAGACCAAAAATAACTGGAGTTACTAGCACAAATCAACTGACAAGAAAATTATGATAAAATGGAAGGAAAAAATTTAGCTGCTTATTCACAAAGGAGATTGTAAAAGCGTTTATAAACCAGAAACCTGTCCACTAAGAAGCCCACGAGGAATTTCAACAGAGTTTCCTGCAATCAAGACATGAACTATCTGTGCAGCAATGCTTTGCTCCTGCTCAGTAGATCATAAGTTAGCAAGATAGAACAGATTGTCACAGAAGCAGCAAAAAGGGAGTAAATCGCACAAACCTTTTCATCTCCCAGATGTCCTGTTATATGATCAACAAGAAGCTGAAACTGGAGTGGGTTAGATGTGCTGCTGCCAACACTCAATCCCGAAACGAATACAACGTACTTGTCTTCTCCTGTGGAAATCATTATCATCACACCCAATGCTTATACATACAGATGAGCCAGGTTTTGATTTAATTGAAGTATATAAAGTATATCAAAAAGTTCTATCATATATCCACAAGCTGGATTTAATATAATTATCTGTATATAGATAGTCCAACCATACCAATTGCTGAACAAATTTTTGTTCTGTGCTATAGTAAGTCCCAGATCTAGCTTCCAAAAGAATGAGATTTTGAAAAGCAGGACAACAAACATATTTGGTGCTAGTTTTACAAGATAAAATATCAAGATTAAAACAGAAAGAATCAAGAACCATTTCAAACTAAACAAAAACCAAGAAAACACACCAAAAAAGGTTTATACCAAGAAACAAGTGGCTTGATTATACAATTTACTACAAGCTAGAAATGACAAAGGAGAAAAAGGCTTGAGATAATTCCTGGCATACTTGATTTAAGTGGCAACTCTATCTGCGGTGCTAGGCCTGCCTCTAAGACATCTTGAACCACAAAATCACCAGCGCCAGTTTCCTTACCATGTAAGGCAACAACAATTCCTATAAAATGTATAATGACAACACAACATCACTAAACTTCGAACAGATGAAATTGATTATTAACAACTTCGACAAATTGCATTTGCAGAGAAACAGTGAAAATTGGTAAAATTGGTAGTATAGTTTCCAACAGAATTTCCCCAACCTTAAAAAAAAAAATAGAGAATGATACATACAGACATACAAATGTGAATGTGCTCAAAAAAAAGAAGTTCAAACTGCAGGGTGGACTGCATCTGCCAATTTTGTACAACCAGCAGAAAGATGCCTTGACTATCCATAAAACAAATGGTCACAAATATTCAAGTCAATTAAAATTTAAGAAAATCAAATAATGATTTTGAGAGAGATAACAAAAACCCAGCGCCCTTCCAATTAGTAACTGAATGATTAGATTTCAGAAACCCTCCCAATAACCTATCCTTACATGAAACCAGTCAACCAGACTCACATAATTCATCAACATACCAAAAGACGGTCCTCTCTAATAGCTTATGATGAACTGCAATCCCCTCATTAAAAATAATGACATATTGCTCAGTACACATACCTGTTACATATACTGAAGGTGAAAGTTCAGTTCCACCAAGTTTGACTCTTCCACTCTCATCTTCCAAAACCAAATGATCATCTGGATGCATAAAGTTATGAGGCTTTACAAGCGGGGTTGCAGATCTCTGCAAATTTCAAAATTAAAGATCTCAGAACTTAGAATTTTAATCTCGATTTTAACAAACAAAACTATGAAAGAAACAATAATGACAAAACCCAATCACTAATTATTGAGATACCTCCTTGGAGTACTCATCAAGAATTGAATGTTTGAGTTTCATGTGCTTGTAAACTGTTCCAACAATAACACATTCCTTGCCGTGCTCCAGTCCCAATATTGTACAAACTGAAACATAAGTAAACATGGTAAGGAATTAACTAGTCCGTATTTAAAACCTTATCATATATCAACATTAGTTAAAATTCTACAAATTTATAACCAATCAAACACTTTCATTGCCATTTCCTCCCTAAGCACCACAATAACGAAATATCAAACAAAAATCTTTAAAAATATCAAGGAAAAAAACAACTGGGAGCCCAAACTCTCAGTTAGCAGTTACCATAAGTTCTATCAAATCAAGCAAATTTCTATCAAAACTTTAACTTGCTCAAAATTCCTTGTAGCATTCATTAATAAATTCCTACGATCATATTAGCCCATAAGCAAATAACCTCAAAAAGTCTAAATTACCCAAAGTGACCACACATTGTATAATAAACAACTCGTACAACCTCAATGTGCAGAAACCTAAACCCTAAACCCAGAAAAAGAAAGAAAATCATAAACTCCGTCTCACATAACAGTTACTAGAGAAGAAATAATAATAAATCACCACAAACTGTGGCCCCAAAAAATAACTGCCTGAAGTAATTCTTAAGCAATAACCATTCCAGCTCAAATTTAAACCTAAAGAAACCAGAACACCAGTATAGAAAATAAATCTTAAAAAGCAAACCAACTATGACCCAGATACCAAATTTCACACAAACCTATAAACTAAGAAAAATTTATAATGTGTTAGAAAAAAAAATGAACTACTTGGTAAATGGGGTTTCCAACTGGGAACAAGAGAATAAAGCAGAGTTCTCATCAAGTGTAAACGAGCAAAATAAATTTGGCTGTATTGTTGACCCCTGTATGTTTCCTTTTGTATTTCATAAGTCTCATCCTGCAACAATTACAACAAAATTTAACTTCATAAAAAAATTTATAAAAAAAGAATTCAACGTTATCAAATTAGAGAAGCAGTGAAATACAAAACGAAAAATTGGGCGAAGTAAAAGGAAATAGAAGATGAGAAAAGATTAACCAGTGAGATATAGGTAGACTGCTTTCTTTGGAGAAGACTTTCCTCTCCGTCGATTTCCATGGCTTCTATGGGGGGAAAAAAGAATAGAAAAAGAAATTACAGAACTTTCGTTTACTAGGTCGTCCCTGGCTGTACTATGGAATATATGCTTGATAATTAGAAAATAAAATATATTAAAATCCATATGTTTTTTTTGTTTTGTTCATATTTTACATAAAATAACAAACATCATTTAATCTATATCCATACTCCACACACGATTTTAACCTTATAGTTAATATTTCTATTTTAATATTGATGAAAATAATCCATATTAAAATTGATGGTGTTAATTATGTATGCCTTTTTCAAAGTATATTGCGTTATTGTTGTATCATATTTCCTCATTTGTGTGCGGCTATTACATGATTTCACATGTAGAATGATTGAAAAATACAAAAGACAACAAACAAATTTGCAAAATTAAATATTTCATCAAGTCCCTACAGCCTCTGGAACAGCCCGAATGGCTTAAAAATTTCATACAAATCCTTAAGTTATCGATTCAACAAATGAAAACAAAATGCAAAACTTGGAGATTTACACGAGATTTTTAAGGCATTCATTTCGGGTTGTTTAGATTTTTTTTCTAAATGTTTTTGTTGCGATTTTTAAATTTTCAGTGATTGATAATTTTTAATTTTTGACAAAGAAAATTTAATTTGTGAACAATTGTCCAAAATTAAATTTACACATATGATGGGTTATTTAACTTAATTTGCAAAATATGTCGTTTAAGGTCTCAAATTAATATTACCTTACAACATTCAACAATATGGATATTAAACTAATTAATATTAATATAATTTTATGTCTGAATTTTTAATTATTAAAATAAAATATGTTTTTTTAGTTTGTATTGAATAAATCCCAAA
>JAVXUL010000005.1:6400368-6413482 GCA_035590515.1 Trichilia minutiflora | reverse complement strand
ACTCTTTCGTTATTTCAATCGAATTCAAGGATTTAATGCAAACGAATAAATAATGAATAATTTAATTTAAGGTAATCCCCGTAAAATTTTGTACGAATAAATTTAAAATAAAATTTTAGAACATTCAACTTCAAGGCAGTAAATCCTAACGAATATTCCAAATTTTGACGGAATGGAGGGAAATTATGATTTACATTTTATTATTTTTACGAAATAATAACATCCGACTCCTTATAGTGTTTAATTTTACAAAATAAAAATATAATTTTTAGTTTATGTTAAGTAGGTAACCTCACTCCAATAAAGGAAGGAGCTGAAATACCCTTTGGATCGAAAGGGTCGATTAGACTCAATTTCCATCGTTTGGGGAAAAAATTCGTCATTAAAGAAGGTTTGGAGGGAGCTAATTGATATAAATAAAAACACACTATACCTTATTTATATAATGAACAATAAAGGGCCCTGCATGTTTTTGGTCTTTATTCTTGTCTAGGACTAGGCGTTATGTTTTCAAAAAAAATAAAATAAATTTTTTTTCTGCAGCAGCCAGCCAGCCTTGCACAAACACACTCCTCCTTTCCTACCGAAATTTATCTCTTTTTTCAATGGCTTCGGCTTCGTTACGGACAGCAATTTCTGCAATCCGTTCCAGTTTCTCCTCCTCCTCTTCTTCTTCCTCGCTCAATACTACTACGTCAATGGTTACTCTTACCAAATTGGCGGCGAACGACCGGAAAATCCGGCGGAATTTGAGGTGCCGAGCGATGGTACAGCGGGCAGTGCAAGGAGTTCCCGCCACATACGCCAAAGAAATGGAGAGACTTTCCGCCAAAGAATCGCTTCTTCTCGCTGTGAGTTTTAAACAGTTTTTTCTTTTCTGTTTCTGAATTTATTTTTACTTGAATGGCTACATTTCTAACAAGATTTTATGAAACTGTGGGGAGAAAAAAGAAATTATTTTGAATTTATGAGTAATTTGAAACATTGTGCTTTAAAATTCTTCTAGCTGAACGTATTTGCTTGCTGACTGTGGTGAATTGATTTAGTTTAAGGATGCCGGAGGTTTTGAGGCGTTGGTTGCTGGAAAGACAACGGATATGCAGATGATTGATGTGAATGAGAGGATAACTAGTCTTGAACGGCTAAATCCGATGCCGAGGCCAACAACGTAGGTGGTATCAAGACGAAGCAATTTTGTGTGTGTTTTGTTTTCTTTGAATGAGACTTTTATTTGTTCATATAGCTTTCTGCAGGTCTCCATTCCTCGAAGGTCGATGGAATTTTGAGTGGTTTGGGTCTGGAAGCCCGGATTATTCGCTGCTAAATTTATATTTCAGTGAGTAATTTAGGAGAATACACCACTAACTTTACAATAATTAATTTAAGGTATGTTTGGCATTATTGTAGCGTTGCAGCCATAGCTGTGATGGGATGAACTGACTTTTAACTGCTGCGTTTTTAAAAGCATACGAATGCCAAACACGGCCACTTTTAGTAAACTTATTGATTGAATTGAGTAGCTACTTGTTGGTGTAATCAATGTGATGCAGGAGATTTTGACGAATTTGTCAAAAATGGATGTGGTTATTAAGGATGCAAAATCAAATGTTACTGCAAGTTTCAAATTACTGAACTCGGTAATTTCTCTTAGCTGATTTTATGTGTTCATATCATGGATGATCAGACCAATGTACTTTGGGTGTAAGGAATAAGTACTGAGATACGTTGGATATGCAGTGTAAGGAAATGAAGGTTAATGCATGACTAATAATACACAAAGGGTTGGACATTGACTGATTGTTTTAAATGTTTGGGCTCAAGACATTGCCCAAATTGTGCATAAGGTCACTTACCAAGTACTGGTACTACTGGCAGTTGGTATTACTACATGACAAAGAGATCGCTGTGTATGTACATTGAAGGATTGTAACTTGTATAGGAATGGGTCATGACCATTGGCTTATGATTTTGGGGTTACAGGTGAATAAAAGAAGTGATACATTTATATACTGGGGTTACTCTATGACACATTTCCTTGAGATTTCTGGATTCAAATTGCCATCCAATTCGAGCATCTAAGATCATGTGAAAATTAATTTGATTAACCTTTGAGTACATATGTTCATGCTATTTTTTTTAAATTGTTTTCTGGAATAAAACTTCTTACTCTTAAGGATGCTGCTGTAATAGTTCAACTTCTGCTTCTCATCTATTGTCTGAAGATAAGATATTCTCCTGATAGCTTGTTCTGTGTAATGATATGTTAATTCAGATAGAAAGCAGATTTCTTCTATCTGCCAATCTCACTGTTGAGGGACCACTTAGAATGAAAGAAGAATATGTTGAAGGTATTCTTGAATCGCCAACACTTATTGAAGAAACAGTTCCAGAGCAGCTAAAAGGTGCATTTAGTCAGGCAGTTACCACAATGCAGCAGCTTCCTGTTCCTATTAGGGATGCAGTGGCCAGTGGGCTGAGAGTTCCACTTAGTAAGCATTTCATAATGATTTAATTTATATTGCCTCTCTTGTTTGAGTAAAAATCAGTTGACTTGTCAATCCTTTGGATAAATCTATCTTGAATGCTAATGGTTTGTTATAGTGTAGTATTACTTGCTTTGTTTAAATCATCTGCCGGGTTACCACACTGAAATCTATTTTGACTGATGTTGTGAGAAACGTTAATCTCATCTCATGTCAATATTATAATCTCCTGCCTAACTCACTTTTATGGGTGCTATTGTGTGCCTGCATCTGTGGATGTCTCCGTATGGCAACTTATCAAACTCTGAGTTCCTGTTTGACAGTTGCAGTGCTCATCTGGACTTCTTTTTGACATTATATAGAATCTTGTTATGCATTTTTACCGGTGGCTTCCTTTGTGAGTTCAATCATGGCATTGACTGTGTCCTTTACCCTGTAACTTTGAGGGAGCTAAAATATATAGACTCTTTGTAACACCTGGTCCAAGTCTGTCAACAATATTGTCTGCTTTGGTCTAACCTTTGGGACCTCACGGTTTTGTATTTGGAATGGGTTATCACGAGAACTTCCCAAGAGGTGACCCATCTTGGTACTACTCTCATCCAAGCATGCTTAACTGCGTAGTTCTTGGAGTTAAACCACCACCCATCCCAAAGGCCTTGTTGACAACTTGGTTTCAACTTTACATATATGGCCCAGTAACTTTCTCTTTCATTCCGATGTGAGATACGATTCATCCTTGCCATCCTAAAAGTCTGCCAAAAGCCGTTCTTTGCTCAGGCTCTCTCGGCCCCGGCACCACTTCTCACCCTCATCGGACCGAGATGCTATAGGCCCACTAGTTTTCGTCTGGTTCGTCCCCGAATCACCACTATCGTACTGGAGGAGAGTTGGCTCTAATACTAATTATAACACCTGGTCCAAGTCTGTCAACAATATTGTTTGTTTTAGCCTAACCGTTGGGACCTCACGGTTTTGTTCTTGAAATGGGTTATCATGAGAACTTTCCAAGAGGTCACCCATCTTAGTACTACTCTCCTCCAAGTACGCTTAACTGTGTAGTTCTTGGAAGTAAACCACCACCCATCCAAAAAGGCCTTACTGACAACTTGGTTCAAACTCTACATATATAGCCCAGTAACTTTCTCTCCCATTTCGATGTGGAATTCGGTTCATCCCTGCCATCCTAGAAGCCTGTCAAAAGCCGCTCCTTGCTCAGGCTCCCTAGGCCCCGGCGCCACTTCCTGCCCTCATCGGACTGGGATGTTACACTCTCACCATCTTATGCCCTTGTCTCATCTTTGGTATCTGACATGGTCATATTTTCAAATTTACCTAAAATAGTCATTATTGCTGCTGTAATTGGTTCAGATTTGGATAGAAATTAAAAAAGGGAATGTTTATAGACTTAAAAGCACCCTTGAAATTTTTGTTATTTTATTATTGCTGTTAAAGGATTTATTAGTGTGATACAGATGATGTTGCATCATAAGAATAGGATATTATTATTTAGAAATTATTTTTGAAATTGCAGTTATATGCTAGACAAGTCTAATCATGCATTGACTCAAGTTAACCATTTACCATGATCTTTTGATTACCTACTGTCTTAGCAATTTTCACTCTCTTTTGCAATATTTTTGATTTGCTGATTGATTCACTGACAGTAATGTGAATTTAAGTTACATACATGAGTTCACTTGTATGTATGCATTTGCCTGCACGTCTGTTTCATATTACTAGCTCTAAGTAGAAAACTGTAACAAATTTAACAATACATTGTTGTATGATATCCTATATCATTCTCTTGTTACATGCACTTGTTTAATACGCATGTTTGGCTTTGATATACGAATCTACTCTGAGTTTACTCTTTTACTCCTTCAGGTGGAACTTTCCAGAGACTGTTTATGATTTCTTATCTTGATGATGAGATACTTGTAAGTTGGCTTTACTTTCTGATTTTTATGTGCTTCATACCTTGAAAGTATCATCTTGATGATGTCTCGTTAGAAGTAGATTATGTCAGAAACATAATGATTACTTTATTGAACTGTTTGGATTGACGATAACTTACTAAAGCTGGTATATGCTATAGCAATATGAAATAACCACAGGTTAATTTGGCACCTTCTGAACATGAAATCATCACATTAATTTCAACTTATTTGATGACACTGTTTCCTGTGTGAGTGACATTTTGACTCTTCACCCTTCCACTGCCATTCATGTTTTATTATCCTCTTTCTTTCTACCTTTATTTGCTTCTTTAATGAGTACAATTTAACCTTATCATCTCCTCACATCAGTTTCATCACTTGTCTTTCTTTTCCATGACTCATTGCTTGCTAAGTTGCAGTAGTGAAGACAAATTAGACTCTGCTAATGGCTTGGTTCATTCTTGTATTTTGATGTGGGAAGGTCTCAGTCTTCAGTAGATTTTGATAGAGGTAGTTGGTACATAGTGTCACCTTACCCTGCTCTTACTGGGTTTTCATTCCTCTAATGTTCATGGTAGCTCCAAATATATTTTTTTCATCAGCTGTAAACCTTTTGATTCTCTCTTGAAGAGTTGAAGCAGTGCACTTATATGAAATTCAAAGTAGATTGAGATCTAAATGGTAAAGCTTTTGTAACCCTTTTACTGTTATAGTGGATGTTGTTGGAATTGCCACTTGCCCATGTTATTGTGAGATTTGTCTTTGAAAAAGGAACTGAGCATTGTTTGAGGAAAAAATAAATCCTATGCAACACAATTTGCGGTAGTCAAAAGCAATACACTTCTGCCAGATAATTTTCCTCTCCCTTGGATGGCATTGCTCATTGATATTCAGGTGCTGATATTTTCTTTAATAAACGAAGTGAAGTTCGATGTTTGTGTACATAATAAATGCCACGAATGATATTGATGAAGAGCCTAACTAGTGTCTGTCACATCTAGTAGTGTTGTAATGTGATTTTGAAATCTATTGGTAATAGGTGCTCATAACTTTTTAATCACTGCAATCATATTATCTGGCTAGTAAACAATATAAAATGCTAAATCTTTGTATGGGTTTTGACACAGATAATAAGGGATACAACTGGAATGCCTGAGGTTCTTACAAGATTGGATGTGCCCTCATCTTCCCTGGCTGAATCTCTCAACGAGTATGAGAGTTAGAGACAATCTTATGCTTATAGAAACTCAATAAATATATATATTTTTTAAACTCGATATATTTCACAATGCACGATCAAGCTTTCATTTCATCTTTCCCTCAGATATGTTTTATTTTGATAATATTTTGATGTTTTCAGTATCGATTTGTATGAATCAAATGAGCATTGATATTGATTAGAAGAAAGAAACTCTTCGCCACCAAATCAAAGGTAAACAGTTTAATTCTCCATGCCCTGAATCAAACTGACTGAGGTTAGTCTTCATAATCAGTCTCTAGGCATTATTTCCAGTTCACCTGTGCATTATTTGACCATCCGCAATTTACCCACACCTGATCTGCAATTTGCATTATTCTTTTCCTTTGTTTTTCAGAGTGACGGTGTCTTTAAGCAAATTGTACTTGTAAATAATCTTAGACTTTTGCTGGGTTGACAATAGGAAACAATATTTCATTACAAGGTGGTGAGAAATGTGAATCCATATGACTGTATTACAACAATACTGCTTGTGATACTCTGCTGTGTTATGCCTTTTAGAGGCAAATCCTGTGTTCTATGATTTCATTTTGCTGTGTTATGTTTGAACTCTCTGCCCGACCATTATTTAAAAAAAAAGAAAAATAATGTTTTCATTTGTTTGTTAGGATTCCTTGTTGACTTTTGAGTAAAGAGTTTTTAAATGAAACGTCGCTACCATAATATTTTGAAGCAAATTATTTGTCGGAGTACTGTAATTAGTTAAAAATCATCCTATAATCGTATGATTTTATTGAACCGCCAATTAGTTAATTATAAACATATTTTAGTCAATGGTTCGTATAGTCGATATAATAATTGTATGATTTTTATTGAACCGACATTCTGAAGACTTTCTTCTAATGATTTTTATTGAACCGACATTCTGAAGACTTTCTTCTAATGATTTTTATTGAACCGACATTATGAAAACTTTCTTCTAACCTTTACATTTGCTAATATTAGTTGCTAAATTATGAAATATAAACATTTACATGTGTTTAGACAATTTGTTTTAAAGATGTTTATCATATTGAGTTAAGCTTTGTAGAACATGGGCACTTTCTTCCTAATACTAGGACCCTAAAGTTTTCTAGATTTTTCTTGATTTTCAACTATTAAAAAGGTTAATATGGGACATTACTATTATAATAGATTAATTTTAAAATGAATGTTTATGTATTTAAATTTTATTAGATGAATATGTAGATTTTATAACATTTTCATGAAATATTTTTTTAAGAAATCGTAAATAAAACAATTCTAATGAAACAATCTAATTAAATTGTCACATAATTTTTTTACATTATTATGATTAGTTAATTTTTAAAAAAATAAAAAATGTGGTAAATTTTTATTGAATGAAAAAAAAAATAGTACGCTTGTTTCATCTAAAATTTTTGAATAAAAAATGAATCATAGTTCTAATATGATAAATGACATTCCAACCGGTATCAACAAGCAAATTGATGTAATTAGATTTTTGTTGACTTTTAGATCTCTTAATTAACAAAAAACTATTAAATTAAATCTTATATTATAATCTCATGGTAAATAATTGGTTCAAATTCTTCTATCATTCTGATGAGATTTCAATTTTTTGTAATGTGTGTTTAATTAATGACTTGTATTTTAATATATTCTCCTTACCCTCCTAAGTAATTAATATTGCAATTTGCAAATAAAGTTTACCAAAAATGTTGACTTCACTCTGGTTTTTGCCAAGTCAATATTTGTTCAATCAATTATCTCTAAACTTGGCTTCTCGTGTGAATACAAACTTTTTCAAAGTCTAATTTAATTATTATTTCTTTTATAAAAAAAATTAAATAAACATCATTGGTCGCACATATTATTGTACAATAGTTCCAAATTTTCATCATTATATATTTATTTTAAAATTATTAAAGTAAATTAGTTGTAAATACATAAATATATCAAAATATTAATAAATAATTATATTGAAAATATTATTTATCTTTTATTATATTCTATTTATTAATAATTAATCACCAATATCAAATTATTTTGTTTTATTTTTGTCTTAAATATTAAGATTACATTATAGTTAGAAATTTATGAAAACCAACCGTCATTATATTTAACGATTAAACCCTTAATCTCAAATTAAGGTAAGAAAGTGAGTATGGTTAATTTAAATAACTTTTATTTGATTAAATAAAAAATTTGATTACAAGAATATTATGGTCTAATGAATATATTTCTTATTTATTAATTAAGCATTTTGTTTGTATTTAATTTATATATGATGATTAAGAACTTGATTATCATATATTAATTATGTGTTGATATATTAAATTATTCTTTAACATAATTTTAAGAAATATTAATGTACATCCTAATGATCAAAGATGTCATTCCCAATCATGTCTTCTTTGTGTGCAGCACACAAGGCAAACCATTAATTAATTAATTAATTTTTTTTTTTTTCCCTACATTATGCGAAAAATCGATAAGGATCTTGTGGGACCCATTTTTAGTAAATCATTTTTAAGTAACTTTTTTTTTCAAAATTCTGAAAATTCATTTTCCGAATATTATGGAATTTGGAAAATGACACAAGATTAAGAAAAATCAATCCTTCCTTCCACATGGACAAGGTAAGAGTTTTCTTATATATATATATATATTTTCAATACTTTTCTTTGAGATAATTTTTCATATTTGGTTGTATTGAAAAAATGGCAGATAGCAATGGATTAATTGAGATTGATTTTGTCAAAACAAAAACGTAAAAATAAAGTTTAGAAAACGCAAAATTTAAGAGAAAAGTCTAAATTTTTAATTGCAAATGACGTACAAGACCTTCTAGAAAAATCTAGAATAAAAATTGATAAGAGTGCAATTTCCATCGCATTCATTTATCATTTATTACATAATTAAAAAATATATATAATCACATATTAAAATAATACCTATGATATATAAAACAAGCAATTGTAATTTAAGATCATAAGAAATCAATTTTGCTTCCAATGTATCGGCAAATTAATTAATTATATTTCTTCTTGAAACCCAAGGCATAACACCACCAAAGGACTTTCATGAATATGAAATCGTTGATTTCAATTAACATGTTTGTTCTATGTAACAAGATTAGTGGGGGACACCTAAGACTTGCACAATTAAGAAAATTCCAATTATTAATTAAATAATGAATATATATACAAAATAGTAATTTGCACATTCATGTTTGGTAAAACAAACAAATTAAAATGAAAATGGACAAAAAAATCTAAAATTAAACAAATTCAAATAAAAAATAAATATAATTGGTTAATTAAGATCAAAGCATCAAATACATATAAATATAGTTAATTAATAATCAAAAAAACCCAACAAAAAAATTAGATCCTCAGTAATCAAATTAAAGATTCGTAACAAGATAACCCAGAAAAGAAAACGAAACTAAATGTTAAATCTTTTATTTTATTTTATTTTTTCACTATGGATATTGATGAGTTCCTTCAAAACCATGCATTTGATGAGAAGAATCCGCGGGAAGTAATGGAAATTCACCAAGTTCTTGAATGAAACCATCAAAATCTGCAAACCCGTTTAAGAATCCGCCAGAATTTGCTCCATTCCACAGGATTTGTTGTTGTAGTTGTTGTTGTTGTTCTTCTTCTTTAACTTTCTCTACTGTTTCCAACCCAGGAAAAGTGTTTCTCAGTTCAACTTTCTTGCCCCAACCCTGCTTTTCATGCACAGGAGAAGTGAATCTTGGCTCTTCTTCTCTACTAAGGTTTCTCGGCTTCTTCCTGCAAATCTTTTGCTTATGTTGATGATGATCAGTTGGCTTTCCTGTAAGTCTTTGCACGAGCTCTCGAAAATTTTCGACGTCGGTTTTGATGATTTCTGGAGCAAATATGTGAATGATACGAATCTTTGGCTTTGTTTTTGAAATTGTATGTGAATTCTTATGCATGGATGGCGTTGTTGAAAGAGTCGTACTTGAATGGGGGATATAAGCTTGTTTCTTGACAATATCCTCCATGGAAAAAGTGCTTCTGAGAAGTGGAAGTGCTTTTAATTTGTTCAGAAAGAGAGAAAGCGCGAGAAAGAGGTAAGGTAGGAGTAGTATGTGAATTTGTTTAGAGAAAGGAGAGAAGTGCTTAAATAGGGAAGAAGAAAGTGACAAGAAAATTCAATTTGTTTAATGGGAAAATCAAATAATTAGGAAAAAAATGAAAAATAAAACAAACTGTCTATCGGAGAACAAAGAAAGATTAGATGAATGAATCATTTGTCTGCCTCCATGCAAGGAGTCAATAATTAAGTAATAGCTTACAATATATTATTATATAAGTTACCTGCACATATCAGATCACATCATATCATATCATATATGTTAATTAAAAGAAATAATTATTTTCAATATCTTATGATGAGATTCCAATAATTAATATTAAAGAATCCGCGTATATAGTTGGAAGAAAAACTAAACTGTCATGGCTTCCATAAACCCGGCCCTCATCCCCTTCCCATATTTCAAACCAACAACAACAAAATAAATAAATAATGAAGAACGAAAAATGAAAAATGTTTCCTCTCTCTAACAACAACAACATAAAAGTCCTTCCACGAGAAGTGATTCTAGAAAAGTTAATTTACTAAGTGAAGAAGAAACCGAAACCGAAACCGAAACAATAATTTGAAATGGTACAAAAAGTAAAAAGGGATGGTTTTGTTGCATGGGGGTTTACCATGTCAAGTCTTCGCTTCACACTCACAGATAGCTGCCTGGAAGAAAAAAGTACCCAGTACGGAGAAATTAAATTAAATTATAATAATTAATTTTTTATTATCATTATTTAGGATTAATTATCTCCCTGGCATGGTTTTTATTTTTTATTAATTATTAGAATATTACTTCAATATTTTCGTTTGGCTTTGTGCTTTCATCATTTAATACCATTAGTTACTAAGAAACATTTTTTAATTAAAGTTATTAAATATTAATAATTAATAATTAAAATAAAGCAGAAGTATATTCGATTTGCCGTTTGTGTGGACTGACCGTCTTTTTTAACTGTCGGAGCTTTCCAACAATCATAATCTCCAAATATTAATTTTGGTAAATAAAAATTAAAAAAAAAACAAATTAAGAAAAATACATGTAATTAATTTCATATATAATTTAAACACTAGCTTTTGGATTTTTATTTGTCTTTTTATATAAGAATTAGCAAGAGATTAATATTGAACCGGCTTAAGCATATCTTATATGCATTAATAAAATTCAGAGGGTGTGTATATATATATATATATTAAAATGATATTATTTTATAATAATTACGAATAAAAAGCAAATATATTCGAGAGTTTTTGCTTTTAATTTTTTTTAATATAATGCATGAATTATATATACATAGATATTTAAAAAATCAATGAGCATTCACTCAATAAAAATAACATGATATTTAACATTAATATAATATTATTATTATATATAATTTAAAATTATAGTAATTCTCTAAAAAATATGTGACAATTATATGAAGTATAGTTAAGAAATTTAGTGTAAAAATTAAAAAATATATATATAGTTTGGAAAAAATTATTTTAATTTAAAAATAATAAAATTTAAGAATTAGCGATAACTAATAATAAAAATAACAAGAAACCAAATGAATGTATGGCCGATGGTGTGGACAGGCGTTGAGCATGACGAGATCGCTGGTTAACGCGTACATCACAGGTTGTGAAATCATCCTGAAACTCTACGATAACCGTCGGATGTGCACGTGAACGAACTCAGAGATTTGATCACACGGACTGGAAAATTGGGTAATCCAACACTAACAACCGGCTCCCTACGGTTTTATAGTTTTAGAAATGTATATAAACTTTTCGATTTGTATCAAATAAGTCCCTAACTGACCGGTAACTAACGACTAAAGACCGACTTTTTACATAGTTTCACTTCAGGAGCAAAAAGGGTAATTTTGAGAATAAGGATTCGAATTTAATTAAATAGGTAATTATATTTTTATTTATAAAAATAAAAAAATTAGGGGACCTGATGTAATGATCCCATTTGTGGCTTGTCGCAATATGCTAACGTCACGAGCAGAAGAACACACGAGCCGCGTGCGTGCCGGCTCGAACTCGATGGTGTGTGCCGGCCCACATGCAGAGTAATCCGAGTGCTGAGGACGAAAGCAGTATAGTGCATAGCGTGAATGCCACGTGGCGACTGTTTTTTTGTACAACGATGAGTTCCCTTGGCAGGAAACTTCTGTTTCTGCCTGGACGCTTTAACTGATTTTCATGTGATGGGGCCTACTCGTTGACGTGATTTCAAGTGTGGGTAGTTGATGTGCACAACTAA
Organism: Trichilia minutiflora; assembly: GCA_035590515.1. Classification (NCBI taxonomy): domain Eukaryota; kingdom Viridiplantae; phylum Streptophyta; class Magnoliopsida; order Sapindales; family Meliaceae; genus Trichilia; species Trichilia minutiflora. The sequence continues at coordinate 6,401,467 of JAVXUL010000005.1, read as the reverse complement.
CATCTTAGCTGGACACAGTTAACTTTTGCTAAAGTGTACAGTTTGCACAGCTTTTTTTTTCCCCTATATATTGTAGAAAATTAAAAAAAAATGTAAATAAGAAACTTTGTTTGATAGCTTAAGGCCGAGGCACATATTAGGTCACAAGTGAACCCATGAATGAGATTAGGCTTAAGGTCCAAAAGTCACAGTCAACCACAAAGAACACCCTTAAGAATTCTGACCACACCCCTATCGTGTTTTAATAATAAAGGTATAATTTACTTAACTCATGACTGGGTGTCCTTTTTCAAAAGGGTTGCGTTTCTGACAGGAAAATGTGACGATGCCTTTATCGCAGTTAGTACCTAGGACTCACAGAAAACTGAAAACTCTCCTCGCTAATTCATGGCCTTCCATTTATTTAAGTTTATGATTGTTTTAGTAGTTTTATTCAATCTTAAAATCACTTATTAGATTATAATTCATAGCACTTTTATGAATTCGAGTTTCCACGTGATCTTTAAATAATTTTTCCTTAATAATATAAAGTTCGAACCATGCATGTATTTAATCTTCAGATAATCACTTAATTAATATTAAAAACAATAATGCTTACTTTCATATTGTTTTCAAGGGATGTATGGCTCATAAGCAATTATTAGATTCTCTAACATGGGAAAGCCGAGTTCTCCTGCCCTTGAGAAATTAAATTTCACATATCAATACTCAAAATTTTACTAAACATAGAAGTTCTATGCTAAAGAAGCCAACCGTTTCACAACAAAAGAAAATTTTTGTGATTCAAATTATTGCTTGCTTTGTTCTCTAATACAATCATGGGGACAACAAAAATTATTGAAGGAAACATGAACTAACACTAAAAGTTCAATTTATAGGGTAAAAACAATTACTAGGAATGAGAACACTTCTCAACTGGAATTCTGGTACTTTTGTTTCATCATCAAATCTTATTTCTGTACCAGAACACACCTTTGCTCTGGCTGTTGTCATCTTCATCTGGTTCAACATAGATGCACTCTTTTGCCTCTCTCCACATTGCCTCGTAGAATGGAGTCCCATCGAACTGATAATATTCTCCCAAAATAGGCTTGATAGC
>JAVXUL010000005.1:6366780-6382308 GCA_035590515.1 Trichilia minutiflora | reverse complement strand
AAACGACGCCGAACGGAGCAAGCATGAGGCACATAAGAACAACGCAGCAGCGAAGCAAGCGACAGCAGCTGGTGGGCAAAATCCGGGTTACACAGCAACCGTCACGTATTCGACCACCGGAGAAAGAGGTCCAGCGACTGGGGCCCACCATATGTAAACCTTGCCCGGACAAGGAACCGGACAACCGACGTGGCAGGTGACAGAAGGAGTGGCGAGTTAACATCCAATTGGAGTTAATACCGGAACCGGGCACACGACGGGGCATAACACCCTGATTGAGGGCGGGGGAGCAACGATGGGATGTGGCAACCGTGGTGCCTATAGCTCGTGTTTTGTTTTGTTTTTTTGTTGGCGATGTATTATGTCATCTGTATTTTATAATAAGGGTCATTTTGTAATTTAACTTGTTGGTTTTGCTTTGTAATAAGGGTCATTTTGTAATTTAACTTTTTCTCTTTCTTTTATTTATTTATTAATTTTGGCTCCGTGGATTATGAACGTTTAATGTTGGCCTGTTTGTTTGCGTCCTTTCATTTGAATTTATTTTGGTAGTTCATCAAATCATAACCACCAGAAGCACTTTTACGATTTAGTAACTTAGAATTTGGATCCTTTTTTTCCAAAAAACTGACACAATTTAAATTATTGTCTATTTTCTATACAATTTAAAGTTAATTGGTAATAATGAGTTGGCTGAATTATGTAAATTTTCTCAGTATACTCGTAATTGTAATCTCAATATTGCAAAGAAATAAAAAATCAAAATAATAATAATAATAACAAAGAAAACCACCAACTTCCAATTCCAAGAATGAAAAATTGCTGCTAACTGAAGCTACAACAGTTTTAAAACGGAAAACTTCAGAGGAAAATTTCACATTACTATTGATCTTCATCAATGTCAACAGTACAAAACAGAGCCCTCTCGCCTACTAAGAAACTGCAAAACAAAACCGAGTTGAGCCGACGCAAATCCAAAACCCTGTCTTTCACATGACTGTTTTACGCAACTCGACAGCTCCATGTGCAAAGTGACATTTTCCTCCGAAGGTACAAGATCCCTTGGCAAAATTGTCACAGACCTTTGTCCTATAGGCGTTCCTTTCATTAGGAGTTCCATGTGTTTTCACATGTCCAGGACCAATTCTGACGATTAACCTTCTTACCATGGCACTGGCTTGCTCAATCTGCTCGAAAGACTTTTCGAGTTTGATGTTCTGTAGATTGGGACCCGTTTCGTGATCGCGAAGGAAAGCTTGGCACTCGCTTGGCAAAATATCTGCTTAGGGTTCACACCACCCTTCACAATGATGGCTCCCGCAAGGGAATTTTTGCCGTAGCTGAAACACCGAAACTAGTGGCTCATATCGGACACCCATACGGCCCGGATCAACAACCATGGCATGGGGACGGAGCAGCAGGCTTCCCATGTTCCCATTCACTGTGAGCAAAGTGGCATTTGTCCCCAAACTTACAACCTTTGCGGAATTAAACTTGTTACACAAAGTCACAAATGGGTTTGAACCCCATGCAGAGACGAACCATTTGAGCTGGGTGGTGCTGCTGCCATATGTCTAGACGGTGCAGGGACAGCAGGTGGGTGGATTCATCATCTGGGCCACAGCTTGTAACCCCCTGCAGGAACATGGTGCGGGAAATGGCATGGCAGCTCCACCAAACGGACAGCCAGAGGCACAGGTGCTGCAGCCCAATGAATAATAAATATCAGAACATGGAAAAGTTCCTGACGACTATACTTGCAAAGGAAAAACAACAGATAACTAAATTCCAACACTATACAAGAGTGTAAAAAGATATTAAACAGTGATTTTAAGAGTTCAAAGCATGAAGCAATTATGATACTAATACAACTTAATAACTCCTCTCTGCTCAATTAAAACAACAGAATTCAGTTGCAACTAAAATTGACATATTATATTTTTAACAGATTACATTCACCATAGTATTTATTGATAAACCGAAAGCAAGAATAATTAAGATTTACAAGGGAAAATTTTGGACACTCAAGTACATGTAAGGTTCAGTACAAGTCAGCTAAACTAATGACAAATATCCTTATAAACTTCATTAGTTCCAATTACGCTGCCAAATGATTATTAACATTTTGTATTTGGTAAATAAAGTGATATCACTTTTATATTCAATCTGTTAACTATATCAGACTTTACCATAATCTGTGCCTGTAAAACTAAAACAGCTATGAATACCCACTTCATTAGTGCACTCATAAAATTTTATCTTGTAATTAAATTAATAATCACAAGGATTCATAAGCATTCACCGATATGACATGCAATTACTTATTTGGATAGGCAAAGATTTGAACCTGTAAAACATTGTGCATAGCTTCGATTTGCTTCCTACACCAGTTGATAGAGGGTCTGTTTCTGTTTGCAAAACATTGATTCGGTAATTTGTGCATAACTCACAAATTACTGAAAACAAAAATTAAATTTACATTCGATAAGAAAAAGCTAATCTGCTTCTCAAATTTTTAACACCTAAACTAAACTAAGGACTGCTCAATTCATTCAAATTTCTTCATTGTAACTCAAACATGTAATTATTTTGTTTTTCTAAAATATTTCGGTTTCGAAATGGGAAAGATTTTGTGATTTTGGGCCTTGAAGGAAAGCCCATTTTTATTTGGGCCACATTTGAAGTTCGTTTTAGATTCTTTTATTTCTTACTTTTTCAGGAGTCTTCAATTCAAATTTTTCTGAAAATGAAATCATAACAAGCGATAATAAAAATAAAAATGATAATAACTTTAGCCCTGGATTCTTTCTCCACCCATCTTGACATACTTTCGTGGTATATGAACATTTATAATGTAATCTTTCGATCCCTACATCAAATCCAAATTTTCACTTCTCTTCCTAACTCACTGCTCTCCATTAATATATTTCTGTTGCTGTTATCAAACCTACCAATTATTCATTATTGGTAAACTTGGGTTAACAAAAAAAATAAATAAATAAAAGAAAACTTAGGAGAAGAATATATATATAAAGCACATAAAATATACAAACTTATTAATTTGCTTAGTAAAATAGTTCAAAGTGTCGTTTAAAGTCATTTAGAGTGTCAAGTGATTTGAAATTTAAATTCGTTCATATTAAAATAGACGAATATATCAAAATAATTATAATATAAATTTATAGGTGAATGATTTTTTTCTTAATTTTTGATATAATATTTTAGTTTTTTTTTAATATCTTTTTACAAGTACCCAATAATTTCTTATTACGTGGAATTTTCTTTGATTAAGTTTCTTATTAGATGATGGTTACTTTTAACAAAGTAAAAATATTAGAATATTAAATTTAAAAAAAAAAACATGATTTACCGTTAAACTTACCGTCCACCATAAATTGTGTATGGCTCATATATATATATTAGCTCTATGCTTTGCTTGTTCCACCAACTTTCTTGCTAAAGTTTCAATTTTGTGAACAATTTTTTCATTGGAAGAAGATTCAATTCTCTTGAAAGTCTTTTCCTTAAGTTGAGGTAAGAAATCTTCCCTGGAGGTGAACAACTCCATTGATGAACACGAATTGGATTTCCTTTGGAGTCCAAAAATGGTGAAGTATCAAGGATTCATGGAAATATCTGAACATACTTTTCATAACTGATGGATTTGAAACGGATGAAGCAATGTGATAAACGTTACTCTCTGGTTTCTGAAACAATCCATGCCTTGCCTTGGCTGCTAACATTGCATTTATAACCATGTCTGCTGGCACAAGATCTTGATCTGTCGAGTTGGTTAGTTTTACATTATAGATGTATGTTATTTTGCCATTCATATTTTGTTGCCCTAATTAATTAAATTAAATAATTAAATGAAAAAATCAAGAAAGAAAGAAGAAAGAAGAAATTCTTTTCTCTTACCTTTCTAAATCTAATTCCTTCATTTTCTTTGGATTGATCATCACTTCGTTGTTTTCATATATAGATCAATTCTTTTGATTTGAGAGCCAACTCTATTTCATTTTCAACTTCCAATTTTGTTATAATTAATTCAGTTTCAGTGGAGAAGTTTTCTTTTGCTATGGTATGATATCTCCCATGAAGAATGGCTTTTCCATGACCATTGTTTTTTCCCATTTACAAATGCCGTGAATTATTAAGAATATAAAATAAAATAAAATTGAGAATAAAAAATATATATTAATTTGTCTGATAAAATATTTTCTTTTAAAATAATATTAGAGATAGAAAAAAAATTTATACAATAAATAGATTATTTAAATTCAAATATTCAAAATTAAAATTTTCCACAAATTAAAAAAAATGTTAGCTAAGATAAAAAAAATAACTGCCTCTAATTCTTGCTTTCTTAATCCATGAAAAAGTGAAATTGAGTTTTTTTTTAATATTTAATATAATTCATTTTACAATATGCAATATGATTATAAAATAATATAAAAATAATCACTATACTATAATGATAAATTGACATATTTTTCTCCAATTATTTGTCACAATTAAAAATTACATGAGAACGTAAAAATTTAAGTTTAAAAGACATATTTAAGATAGCTGCTGAACTTTCAATTAATTTAAAAATAAAATTATAAAATATATTTAATAATATTAACTTTTGATGAAACCCACGTATATTTTAATTAATAAAATTTTTATTTTATAATAATAAAAATAAAAACCAAAAGCACAGTACTTCAATATTAAATATGTATCCGTTAACATTCAAATTATGTCTACTTTTTTTATAAATCAATCTAATACAGTCTATTTAATTTGTGTGGCATCTTAGGTTGTAATTCCTTTTAATTTAATATTTATTTTTTTATTAATTAAATTTATTAAAGTATCTTTCGATTTAATTTCTGTACAATTATTTATAATTTTATATATATTTATTTGGTGCTGAGGACAACCAAGCTTATTTTGCAGCGACCAGCTGCGAGGGCTTATATGTCTTTTTAACGTGGGCGCCAAAATACCAAACAAACAGCTCAACAAAACTTTTTGACATTTCCAAAGTTGCCAGGCAACCGTTTTTTTTTTTAAACCAAACCATCATCGTACAAAATTTTTTAATTAAAACTTGGATTTCATCGAATCTAAACTATACTTACCAAATCCAATTGAATTCCTTTTCTGTTTCACTGAAATCTAAGGCGTTGCAGAGGTGAGTTTCAGAACTTTCTATGTACGAATATATTTCAATGGTTTGAAGAGTATTTTGGGTCTTTTCAGTGGCCATATTAGGTTCTCTGTGTAATGTAGTTTGATTTTGATATTGGAATAATGGAGGATTGTTTGTAAGAGTTCGCTATTTGATTTTATGAATCATCGCATTTTAGATTATTCTTATATTGCACAGTTATGGGAATTTTACCTCTTTCATGTGTTTGGGAGCTGAAATTTCCAAAATGATGTGTAGGTTTATGTAAATATGGAAGAATTTAGACTCTAATAACTCTGTCTGAGCATGACTTTATATAAAAAATGAAGCATGTGATTGTTTAAAGTTTTTATTTCTTTAAACTCTACTGTTATTATATTTTGTACTCAAAATATGTTGTCGTAAACATTCTGCGGCCTAAAACACTGGTCATTCACTGAAAATTTTGTTCCTTGCTGTCTGTTTTAAGCAATTGAAATTTACGAATTTAAGTTAGTCATAAGTTACTGATAAGAGCAGTTTTCTCACCTGGACTTGAAGATTTTTGGGAATTTAAGTCAGTGAAAATGTCTGCGGCTGCATCTCCTGCCATACAAATGGCAACTATCAAGACATGCATTTCTTCTTCTCGTAAGAATTTTATGCCAAGTAAAGCAACTCTCATTCCTAAATACAAAAATGCATCTTCAAAAAGGCTTGCAAGCACCTCCTGCATCTCAGCAAGGAAGCTGTTGCTCCCGAGCTTCACTACCAGGCCTGTAAAATCTGTAAAGGTTGTTACAAGAGCTATGTCCGCAGCTAATGAGAACAATCCTTTACCAGGACTGCCTATTGATTTGAGAGGTATTATGAGTTTGTTTGTTTCATATTTCATAGTCATGATTTTTTGCGCAACCATTATCAACTCTCGATAAGTTCAATATGTAACTGCAAGTATCAACGTAACATTAGTCCAATTTTACAATGAGACAACTGTTCTTAGGCAAACGAGCATTTATTGCTGGTGTGGCTGACGACAATGGATATGGTTGGGCAATAGCAAAATCGCTTGCCACAGCAGGTGCTGAAATTCTTGTTGGAACTTGGGTTCCTGTATGTAAATGATCAAACTTAATTGTCTTATAATAATATACATGCTAACGTTACTGTCAAATTTGCATGGTTTCTTACATAATTCTTCTCTTCATACAGGCACTTAACATTTTTGAAAACAGTCTGCGGAGTGGGAAATTTAATGAATCACGCATGTAATAACACAAATGCTTTTCCTGAATTAATGCATTTCTCTGACTCTAAGCTTGCTGCTAATTTGAATTTGATATTACAGATTGCCGAATGGTTCCTTAATGGAAATTTCCAAAGTTTACCCTTTAGATGCAGTTTATGACAATCCTGAGGATATTCCAGAAGAAGTAATAAAATTTCTTATTGTGGTTCCTTGTGTACACTATTAAATTACATTATAACTGGATTGACTGTTCTTACTTTCCTTTTTGTGCAGGTAAAAACTAATAGACGCTATTCAGGGTCCTCAAAATGGACTGTTCAGGTATTGTTATTCATTATATCCGTCTTCTATGCAGGAAGGTGACGTATGAGCTTGTGCTCATACCTGTGCAGAAAGTAGACAAGCTTTTGAACTATTCTTCTTTATATTAAAATTTCACCAACTTCTGAGATTACAATTGTATTTTGTATAATATTTATCTCTAATCACACTACAGTTTACATGAGTTGGCTAAGATTTCTCATTAAGCATATAAGTGGTTTATGTTATCTAAGGAGTTTATCATTTCCTACTCCAAGTTGTGGTTGAATACAATCAGGGTTTTATATGAAACAAAATTTCTGAGCAAACCCAACTCTTGATTGATATGCCTTGCCTCCATGGTGTCTTTTGGGTCATAAATTTGTGTATCTACAGTTTGCTGATCATTGGTAATAGTGATCAGTTCCACAACTTGAATAAGATGTCTTGTTTCCAAAATCCCATATAAATGGTTAACAAACTGGACTGTAGTTGTCTAATTTGTAACTTTGTCCCCGCAGGAGGTTGCTGAATCCGTAAAACAGGATTTTGGTAACATTGACATCCTTGTGCACTCACTTGCAAATGGGCCAGAGGTGCAACACCCGAAATGATTTTCTTTTTATGTCGTTTCTTCAAGATTGTAACGCCACTCTTAACCATATCAGAAATCTTGACAGGTTAACAAGCCTCTTTTGGAGACATCAAGGAATGGATATCTCTCAGCCCTTTCGGCATCCAGTTACTCCTTTGTGTCTTTACTCAAGCATTTCATTACCATAATGAATCCAGGCATACTTTTTAAGCAATCTTAATTTTTCTCTCTTCGTAACAATACTCAGAACTCAACAGCAAGTATTACTAGACTTTACATTGGGTGTTGAATCTGTTGATAATCCAGGTGGTGCTACAATTTCTCTGACACACATGGCTTCTGAAAGGATCATTCCAGGGTATGTTGCTTTTTACACTGTTTCTTCACATGATTGATTTCTTATTGATTGATTTTTCCCCTTTGGAACATTTTTGCGGTCAGATACGGTGGAGGTATGAGTTCAGCAAAGGCTGCTCTAGAGAGTGACACACGTGTGAGTACTTTTGGACAAACATATTTAACCATCTATTTCTGTTTATTCTTAAATTTCTGATAATTTGAAGCTATTTTCCAACTGTATTTCCTTGGTTAGGTGCTGGCTTTTGAAACCGGAAGAAAACACAAAATTAGAGTCAACACAATATCTGCAGGTATATAATTTTCTTCATAGTAGTGAAGTTATATTCTTATCAAAATATGATCATAAACATCATATAGCCTCATCAACTACTTTAATAACGGTAGTTGCTATGCTTATGCTTGTTGCAGTTGCACACAATTTTCTTAATTCATGTGCTACAAAAACAATTTTCAGGTCCTTTGAGAAGTCGTGCTGCTAAAGCAATTGGTTTCATTGACATGATGATTGATTACTCACTAGAAAACGCACCCTTACAGAAAGACCTGTCGTCAGGTGAGTCAGCAAATGATTGCACCACTCATTACATCTGGTTACACTATTTTTGTAATAACCTTTTAACCTGTAATGAAACAGAGGAGGTGGGAAATACGGCAGCCTTCCTGGCGTCACCTTTGGCTTCGGCAATCACTGGAGTTGTTGTCTATGTCGACAACGGTCTGAATGCCATGGGAGTTGGAGTTGACAGTCCCACATTTGAGAACCTTGACATACCTAAAGATAAGCAAAGCTAGAGATTACGATTACAAAAAGAAATGTTGTTCACTTTTTGTTATTTTACAACGTTTCATATCAGAAATCTCTTAGCAAATCTGTTGAGGTGAATGAATTATCTATATATAATTGGAGATGAGACTTATTTTTCTAATAAATAAGATTATATCATGATTCCATTATCCTTTCAGACATGGCTCACTAGAGTCCAGGAGTTTATTAAATTCTTGTTACGTTATACTTCAGAAATTTTCTGTTTTAAATTTGCTTATATAATTTAATTAATTAAGACCAAAATATTGCTTAATTTGGTCTCTATATAATAACTATTACAAATATTTTTAATTATTTTTAAATATTTTAATTAATTATTCGCTAGTTTTTGTTTCTAAGCCAATTCACACGTTAGATTCATCAAACTTTACAAAGTCTACTATTTTTCGCGCAGACTTTTACTTATTTGACCCCTTGAGTATTGTGTCAATTCAAGCAACATACATTTTTATCATCACTTTCTTGTCAAGACTGGAGGGAAAGAAAAAGGGAACAGAAGTACACTGTATACTTATTTTTATTATAAAAAAGGAATTGGAATATAAAGTCATAATTATTTTTATTCTGATAACCGAAACAATGGAATATATGAACCTATGTGCCTAAACTAAAGAATCTGTAAAATTTTAGTTATATACAGTGTTAAATCATCACTCTAATTATACACAAATCCGAAATATCTGCTGTATCCAGAGATTGTAATGATAGGAAAAAGCATCTAAATCGGCACGAAAGTCATCTTACTTTACGCTTTCCTTTACGAATGGCTGTAGCCATTGCTTCAGGACCCTCATTCTCAGGTGAAGATGAAACTCCCTGTACTGAATGTTCAGGTAAAGCCAAGCCACGGTTCCTGGACAGCTTCCTGATCGGCACTTTAGGTGTTATTTCCTGAGACTCATAGTTGGTTCGATCTGATTCAAAACTGCTTGATGACCTGAATTCGTTCCTATGTGGCATCAGCTCCTCGCCAACAGCGACAGAGCTTGTCATCAACTGAAAAATGTGTAAATTTTAGAAACCACGTTTTTGAGATTGCATTTCAGGTATACATTAAACCATTGAAAGTTCGTTAATCCAATGATGGAAAAATTTTGTAAAAAATATAATAGGACCTTCATATATTTATATATATTTTAAGTACCTTCCAATCTTTGAAGTCAAGTCTGAAGACAAAGTGGTGGTAAGCAACTTCCCTAGAGGCAACTGCATTGGCACTGGGAGCATTCTTCGGCGCTGAAAAATGAGAGCAAGTTGTAGAAACTTCTAAATAAATAATGAAAAATAAAATAACTTGAGATAAAAGATAGATGAAAGGCATTTGCATAGGATCTTACAAACTAGATGACAACCTTTCTCATCCACTTCTATTTCAACTCGTCCGTCTTTAACTAAAAATGATAGGGTGAATAAATTTTCCACCGTCTGTGGAAAAGAATTTCTGTTCAAAACTAGATCCTCAAGTCTGACTCTTCTGTTTTTTCTCAATATGTTAAACATAGTTAACATGATTTTATCCGTATCTGTTCTTTCTTCTGTATTAGTATCGCCAAGCTGCACAAAAATTGCGGCAGGAGAAAAAGAGTAGAAATTACTAGACGCATACATAATTCAAATGAAACTCTTAAACTAACAATATAAGAATATGCAATGCACAAAGCAATCTTCAAAATAAATAACATAATAAAATCCCATTGAAACTAACACTGACGCTTGAATTCAGATCTCTTACTTGTAAAGGTTGAGCATTTTCTGTTGGTCTTACACATTTTCTAGAAACAGCAACCTTTCGTTGCTTTAACTCAGTATCCATGGGCCCAATCCTGATGAAAGAACATAAAAAGTTATACAAATAATTCGAAGCAGATACAACCCAGAACAAAGAATAATAAATCAATTGGTAGTACATGGTGGAGCATCCGAGATTGCTCCTGAAAAAATGTGGGACAGCAACTCCAATGTCTGCCCAAGCTATTGGGGTTCCAGCATCCTCCCTACTATAATTTAGTCCACTAGTCCGCTGCCCAAAGTCTCTTATTAGGGAGGAAACAAAATCTGAAACAGTTATTCCATCCTTGTTTTCTGCTCGGATGGAGCTTAGCATACCACTAGTGACGTCCAGCAAAGTCTCAGCATCGGCAACTTGCTCCCTTGGTCTCTGTACTGAAAATCACAAGAAAGAAAAATAGGAATAAAACAAATAGGAAGGAGGACAAAAGGGAAAATCATAATCAAATATGCCATAATTATTTTCTGTTCATAAACCAAGAAATCTCTTAGCCTGTGCACCAACACTCAAAACAGACAAAATATCTAGAATCAACCTCTAATGTTGAAAACAAAATTAAATATTCAACAAAATTCACAGCCAGCAGGATGAAATGAAGTAAAAAATCATTAAAAAAAAGTTAAATCTCAATTAGAAGATTCAAAATATCATGTTAATTGCTAACAACCAATTATCTATATAGACACAGTAAGTATGAGATAAATATACCCTGCTGATGCAAGCTATCTAACTGACTCATAATTGTGCTAAATTTATCAGAATCAGTTCTTGAAATCTTCTCTCTTTCATCTGCAAAACCAATACATGAAAACCCTAAATTTAGAAATGTATACAGAAATAAAACAGAGTCAAATCATGAGATTCTCTTGAAAATTTGAATTTAAACGAGTCTCAAGTACCAATAATGAGAGATTTTATAGAGCGATAACAGGAACGAAGGATTCTACGAGCATCAACGTCTTGATCATACTCTTCATAAATCCTAACTTTCCCTGTTAATTCTCCATTCTTACTACTACTGCTACCCAATTCGCGCTTTATGTTTCTGATCATGATTTTTCTTATTATTACAAATTGGTTACTTTATTCTTACAAATTCGTTGATGGGAGAGTTTTATAGATGAAATTGGAAAGTTATACTAGGTTTTATTTGAATTTAGGGAAAAAATTGAAAAACCCTAGAATTGATAATTGAAAATTGAAAATTGAAAAAATCGAAGACCCTAGAATTAAAAATTGAAAACCCTAACGTGAGTTTTAGAGAGGAAGATTTCCCTCTGTCACACGGACAAACTTTGCTCCCCCTGCCTATAAGCTGCTCTCTTCTTCTTCTCGGTTCGCGGCGGAATTTGATTTTTTATTTAATCTTATAAAATAAATAAAATAATTTTTATATTAACATTTAACTCCCTGTATTTTTAAAATATGTTATTTAAGGACGTACTTCGTTATTTTTTGGTAAACTAATACTTGCCGTCTAGAGGTCAATAATGAAGGAATAATAAAATCTTATTTATGGAGTTAAGACTTGACAAAAACATGCTCTGATTTTTTTTTTTTTTTTAATTTTTTGAGTTTGGGTTATGATGTTAGTATTTTTAATATATGTTTATTCAATAAGAATATAATTTAGAATATTTTATTATATAATTTTTTTACGAAACAAGTTTCTCTCATTAATTGTCTTTGTTAATTATTAATGACAAAAAATATTTTAAAATTAAAATTTAAAATTCATTTGAAATTGTATTAATTCTACTTCTGTAGCTTAAATGGTAACTTTTAATAAACATATAAACATATTTTAAACAATATTACTTTCAAAACAAATGAACTGAAAAATAAAAAATTTAATTTTCTTTTAATAAATACACCATTTTACTATAAAATCAACAATTTTCATACTTTTATAGATTAATTTAAAGTGAAAATATATCAATTAAGCATATTAATTAAAAAAATGATTTTTCTTATTTTTAGTAAGTTATAATTTAAAAGTAAATTTGTTAACTCTAATAAAAATATTTTTAAATTATGATAACAAATTCAATTTTAAATTATAATTTATTAAAATTAATAAAAATAATTCTGTCAATTAATTTAAAAAAATCTAAAAAGCATATTCACAATAAAAATTATTTTTATTAATTTTAATAAATTATAATTTAAAAACTATAATCTAAAAATAATTTTTTATCAATGTTAATAAATTTATTTTTAAATTATAAGTTATTGAAATTAAAAAAAAAATTTATTTTTATGTATATGCTTATCTAATATATTTTTATATTTAAATTTATTGAAAAATTGTAAAATTATTTAATTTTAATTTATAATATTATATTTATTATCAGTTATTTAATATTTTCTAGTTCTCTATGAATACATAACATAAATATCATTAATCCTTAAAAATTGATGTTTTCGTAATAAGTGGTTATGCTTGTCTTAAAGTTTAATTTTATCTTAAATTTAATGGTATTTTTGTTATTATTATGTTAACTTTCGAACGCAATGCAATGCAATAGGATATATAAGGTTTCAAATTCTTTATAATCTTAATTTTATTTTACATTTAAAGAAATTTTTGTCTTATTCCATTAATTTTCAATGGACGAACGTCACTAAATTATAATTTATTGAAGTATTTTTAATATTTATAAGCTTATATTAAATTAAGATATAGACTATCTCCATGTAGCCAAATAAAATATCTCTTGAAAGAATTACTAAAACATATTTTAATAATGTTATTTTTCCAAATATTATTTCTGATGTTCGCATTCTTAAATAATGTATTTTATTATTAGAAATTAAATGATAAAATAATGTAATAAATAATTTTATAAATTATACAAATTTATCAACCAATGAACATCACACCATTTAAAATAGTTAAAACATAGGATTATATAAAGTATAGTGTTCCCTTATGGCCTTATTCTCTCTCTATATATTCACGTTGTGTTCTTTGCCGTGCAAGACTGAAAGGAAAAATGGGACAGATGATTTACAGTAAGAACATCAAATAAACATCAATCACTAATTTCCTTTTCTACTTTTTCTTTTTTGTCTTTAAATATTCTTTTATTGTGGGAATTGTGCCAAATTCTCTATATTCACCTAACAAAAATTTGCACAAATTTCCCAATAGTGAATTAATTACAAAATTTCTGTGTTTACAATTTCTATCCCCTCTATTCCACGCATCCTCTGTAAAGTCCACCTCAATCAAATTATCTTCAACTCCCAGCGAGTAAGCAGGCATGTCTGCAAAATCATGCCCCTTTGAATTCCTGGCCGAACTCGTTTTTACCTCGTGCACAGTTAAAAATGTTTACCCCAAGCCAGGGAAATTCCTAACAGGCTTCGCTGCCGAGAGAGAGTCTCTCCAACAATCACGTAAAACTGCTTTAACCCAGAATAATTACAATATTCATGTCCTTGGGTTAAACTATCCAACGTCAGTATATTCCGGTAATAATGACCAGTCTTCGAGGCCTGAGATTAGGCCAGGAAAATAATTATGAGGAAATACATTCGAAAACTCCGTTTCCAATGGAAGCTCTTTCTCGATATAGGAAAGAAGCCCACTATCTGTATCATCTAACCAACTACCCTGATTGATTGGCAGTGTCAAATCAAACCTTAAATTGGGATCTTTAACCACAACTGCCTGTATTTCCCCTTGCTCTGTTGAGGTCTTTTTGTGCTTTGATTTAGGAGGCTTTGTTGAATCGGAGATAGGGAGCTTATGCTTTCCAAGAGACTGGGATTTCGAGACTGATCGAAACCTGGCATCATTCAATGGGAAAGCAGATGAAGCCCAACCCACGATATCTTCACCACAGGCTCTAGCAGCATCCCTGAGAAAAGATGATGCTCATTCAGCAATGTACAAAATATTATGTACATAACACTATAGTCATAAATAATTCTCTCAATGTGTATTTATCATTTGATTTTCCTATTGATCAATTTCTAGGCAACTAGTTCAATATTATGAAGTTACTTGGTCTCTGACCAAAATAATACAAACGCATCACTAATCAATAACAGTCCTAAAATCAAATATAAACCACAAAATTACTGAAGTTAACAATTGCAATATCATACCTGTGACGGTTTTCAACCACATTTTGCAAATCTTTAAGATGTTGATCTTCTCCTGTAGGTTTGTTTACAAATGTCTGAGGGTCTGAGCCATTTATCGATAAATTTATAAGAGGTGGGAATGAAATCATGGGGTCAGCCAACTCCCTCTGGAATTCCAGCGTTACATCCAACTGTTCTGTAATGATCAGACCTTCCCTCTGTTCAGAAACAGAAACTCCGTCATCCTGGTGTCTACTATTGGCATCATTTAGAGCAGTTAATATTAACTTGCTACTATGTCCTAAATTAGTGAATTTCATCCTTTGTGCTGGTTCCTTCATGGAATTGCAAGTTGTCTTGGCATAAGAACCAAAAAACCTTCCACCTATGTAAAGACCAGTACGCGATGATGAAACATTTTGCCGGCGTTCAGCAAGAGACTTCATCCTCCAGGCAGCTGAAAGAAGGGCAGTGAAGTGCTTTTGAAGGAGCAACTCATTATCTTCCAGCTCTACAGCAACACTTAACAGCGTTCTAACATTATCCTGTCACAAAAGAAAATCAATGAACCGAGGTTTTCCGTTTCTTTCATCAATAGTATGCAAACCTAAAAATTTCCTTGCCTGGCATCATATCACAGTGCTAATACTCTGACATTCATTACAAAGATGATGTACTGAGGTTACTACAGCTGTGTGCAAATATGCAAACCAGTAAGTCAACAAGAAGCAAGTCTGGCCAGCAAAATGATATCACCTCTTACAACTAAGATTTTTATCATTAATGCAAACAAAGTGTGCTCAGCAGGCAACAAGATAAAAGTATAAAAGGGAGGAAAAAATGCTTTACCTGTAACATGAAGCTAGCAACAGAGTCCAGTATGATTAGAATATCAAGAAGGTATTAGCAACATAAGGAACTTTAACATATAATTTGTGTCAAATCTTTTTCAAGGTTTTTTAGTCTTTTTACTTCCTTGTATGAGGAACGAAAATAACTATTACACCAAGCATACCTCTGTTACTTTAAGAAGAGCCTTTCCAGAGCCCAGATTGCTGATCTTTTCATTGAGAGAGTTCTCTCGTGCAGACAGAATATATCTTTGTATTAGTTCCCTAAACCGCTCACAACAATGAACTGGATGGCGATATCTCCC
>JAVXUL010000005.1:6354965-6366680 GCA_035590515.1 Trichilia minutiflora | reverse complement strand
CTATAAAACTTTAGGTACAAACCTAAATTCAATAGGTAGAAAACCTATCCCACAATCACTAATAACAATAGAGTAAATACTCTCAACAATAACAAATGAAGATCAACCCCAAAACAACTCAGAAATTGGTAGAAAACAAATATTTCTCACCCAAAACAAACACCTTTGAAATTGGCTTCCAAGTCTGAGTTATAGTTATCGAAACGACGATCAAACCATTCAGATTGAAGAACTAGATGTTCTGAACGTACCTCTAAAATTTCAGCTTGATCGGATGGTGGATCGTTCTCCGATCGTCAGAAAAACAAAACCTACACGCTGAAAATTTCTGCAGAAAATTCTGTCCTTACTGCTGGATTTTTCTTCCGTCGGCGTTGTCACTATACATTCTCGTTCTTCAATCTTGCTGTGTCATGTATGTGTGTGATTTTGTTCTACGTTTTCTTTTTCAATTTTGGCTGCATTGATCTATACTTCGTCTCTAATATATAGATATACAAGAGTTTGATTTCAAGTATAATTATAATTATAACTGGAAACGATGGGCAAAGCCCAACATTTTAAAGTACCTAATATTATCTTGCAACGAGGAATTTTGTTCGATTAAGTTTTCCATCACAGACAGACGATTGTTATTTGAAAAAAAAAAGGGATATTAAACTATTAATAAAAAAATAATAAAAAAGGAAAACGGTGATCTACCCTTAACCTTACCTTCCACCATAAAATGTGTATGGCTCGTATATATTAGCTATATGTTTTGCTTGGTCCACCAACTTTCTTGCTAAAGTTTTGAGTTTGTGAGCAATCTTCTCTCTTTGGAAGAAGATTCAATTCTCCCAAGAAATCTTCCATTGACGTGAACAACTTCATTGATGGAACAGGAATTGGATTTCATTTGGAGTCCAAAAATGGTGAAGAATCGAAGTATTCATGGAAATATCTGAACATACTTTTCATAACTAATGGATTAATTTCATATAGCGGGATCTTAACATATTTATATATATTTTAAGTACCTTCCAATCCTTGAAGTCAGTCTGAAGACAAAATGGTGGTAAGCAACTTCCGGAGAAGCAACTGCATTGGTACTGGGAGCATTCTGCAGTGCTGAAAAATAAGAAAATGTTATTGAAAGTTCTAAATAAGTAATGAAAAAGAATAGAATTTGAGACAAAACACAGAAGAAAGGCATTTGCAGAGGATCTTACAAACTAGATGACAACCTTACTCATCCACTTTTATTTCAACTTGGCCATCTTTAACTAAAAATGAGAGGGTGAATAAATTTTCCACCGTCTGTGGAGAAGAATTTCTGCTCAATACTAGATTCTCAAGTCTACTCTTCTGTTTTTTCGCAATTTGTTAAACATGGTTAACATGTTTTCATCCGTATCCCTTCTTTCTTCTGTAATAGTCCCATTGAGCTGTACAGAAATTGCGGCAGGATAAAAAGAGAAGAAATTACTAGACAAAGCATAAAGCAATCTACAAGATCAATGACATCAATAATCCCATTCAAACTAACAGTGAAGCTTGAATTCAGAACTCTTACTTGGACAGGTTGAGCATTTTCTGTTGGTCTTGCACGTTTTCTGGAATCAGCAATATTTCGTTGCTTTTACTTAGTATCCATAGTCCAATCCTGATGAAAGAACAAGTGAATATAAAATTATACAAAGAATTTGAAACAGATACAACCCCCCAAAAAAGAATATATCAATCAATATTACAAAGTAGAGCAACCGAGATTGCTCCTGACAAAATGTGGGACAGCAACTCCAACATCTGCCTAAGCTATTGGGGGTTCCGGCACCCTCCCTACTACTACTCAGTCCACTTGTTTGCTGCCCGAAGTCTCTAATAAGAGCGGAAACAAAATCTGAAACAGTTATTCCATCCTTGTTTTCTCCCCGGACAGAGGTTAGCACACCAGTGAAACCCAACAAAGTTTCAGAATCGGTAACGTGCTTCCTTGGTCTCTGCACTGAAAATTACTAGAAAAGAAAAAATAGGGTTAAAACGAATAGAAAGCAGGACAAAAGGGAAAAATCATAATCAAATATTCTATAATTATTTTCTTTTCGTAAACCCAGAAATCTCTAGCATGTGCACTAACTCTCAAATAGAAAAAAATATCTAGAATTAAGCTCTAATGTTGAAATAAAATCAACCTTAAGTACGCAACAAAATTCGCTGTCAACAAGATGAAATGAAGTAAAAATCATTGAAGATAAGTTGAATATCAATTAGAAGAGAAAAAATATCATCTATTACCAGCAACAAATTATCTATATCAATACAGTTAAATATGTGAAAAATATACCCTGCTGATGCAAGCTGTCCAATAGACTAATAATTGTGCTAAATTTATCAGAATCAGATCTTGAAATCTGCTATTTTGCATCTGCAAACCAACACATGAAAACCTTAAATTTAGCTATGAATTAAGGAATAAAACAGAGTAAAATAGTGAGATTCTCTTCAAAATTTGAATTTAAATAGAGAAAGTCTCAAGTACCAATAGTGAGAGATTTGACAGAGCGATAACAAGAACGAAGGATTCTAAGAGCATCAACGTCTTGATCATACTCCTCATAAATCTGAAAGTCCCCAGTAAATTCTCCATTCTTACTACTACTACTGCAACCCAATTCGTGCTTTATGTTTTTCTTATTCTTACAAATTGGTTGATGAGAAAGTTCTACAGATGAAATTGTATAGT
Source organism: Trichilia minutiflora (assembly GCA_035590515.1). Classification (NCBI taxonomy): domain Eukaryota; kingdom Viridiplantae; phylum Streptophyta; class Magnoliopsida; order Sapindales; family Meliaceae; genus Trichilia; species Trichilia minutiflora. The sequence continues at coordinate 6,363,955 of JAVXUL010000005.1, read as the reverse complement.
GATACTAGGTTTCATTTTAATTTAGGGAAAAAATTGAAAATTCCTAGAATTGAAAATCGAAAACGATTTTAAAGAGGAAGGTTTCCCTCACACGGACAAACTTTGCCTGCGTTTTGAGTTGTTCTCCCTTCGCGGCGGCATTTGAATATATATATATATATAATCTTATAAAGCCAAAAATAAATAATTTTCGATATTAACATTTAATTCCCTGTGTTTTTGAAATATGTCGTTTAAGGACATACCTTGAATAGTTTTTTCCTAAAAAAAATTGACCGTGATGCCATAACTAGAGGTTAATAATTGAGGAATAAAAGAATCTTATTTGTAGAGTTAAGACTTGAGAATAAAATGTGATGGCCCAAGATATTTTCTGATAATAATATTAATTGGGAGATTGATCTAATAATAAAAAAATTGGTGACTCAAAATAATTTTTGATATAAATATAAATTTTAATGATATATTATTTTGATATAATATGTTTTGGTTTTTGATGATATCAAAATTAATAATAAATGTAAATTATGTTTGTATGTGCTGATTATATATTTTTTATATGAATAAATATGATTCATTTGATTTTTGGAAAGATATATATGTTTTATAGGTGAGAAAAATGAAGTAAGTGTTAAGAAAGTTCATCAAAACACAAACGTATCGATACGTTTAAACTACACTATTATTTTTGAGTAGAGTATAAAAACCTTGGGCAAAGGTATCGATACCTTTAATTTGCACTCAAACGTATCGATAGGTTAAAAGCGAAGATGTGTTCGTTCACATGAAAAGGTTTCGGAACCTTGATAGATCAACTCAAACGTGTTGATACCCTGGACAAACGTATCGATACCTTTGAAAATTTTTCAAACATTCCGATATCCTGAGGTTTGTTCCAACATGTTCGTGATAGACATCATTACTTTTACGTGGATGTATATCGATACCTTCAAACTCAGTAACTTAAACGTATCGATACCTTGGTGATATGTACCGAAACCTTTATAAAAATCAAGTCTGTAACGGCTAGTTCAGAAACATTTATTGTTGCCATTAATGGAGATCAAGAGAGCCATTGGAGATGATTTATTACAGATATTAAAACAAATATATTTGAAGATTTGCAAGTTGTTAAAGTAGTTGAAGAGCAATTATTCTTCCTGAGTAAAGTCTTAAAAACATTTTCCTTGTAAATTCTTTTATCCTCTCAGACTTATCCCTCTGTAATTAATTTTTAGTGAGAGAAAGTGAGCATATTGATACACATACTCTTTTAGAGAGTTTTTGAAATTAATTTTTGCTGAATTACTTGGATTTCTTTTCACCTGTGATAAGAAGAATTTATTATATTGGGTTACATTTCATCCGTTCAAAGAAAATTGTATTTGTGATTATCCTTCACCCGTTGAAAGAAGGAGTTGTATTTGAGTTTCACTTGACCCGTAAAACAAGAAGATAGTGATATTCGGTGTGAGTGGATTCAACCGAGAAGAGTGAACGTAGACTTGTAATCGAACCACTATAAAAATCGTGTGTTACACATTTTTTTATTCTCTCTCTACATTCATAGCATGAACACGTTAGTTTTTGTTTTTAAATTTTAAATATCTAATTCACCTCCCTCTTAGATTTTGTCATCTGGGACTTCCAAATACTCTGATTTTTTTATTTTTGTTTTTGTATAGAATTTGGACTATGATTTTAGTGTTTTTAATATATGTTTAATTGCTCCAAAGAATGCAGTCGCGATAATAAGGTGATGTAGTCCTTGTTCATAGGTCGTGGGCTCGATCCTGAGCCTGGTTGTTATCATTGCGTAAGCCGTAAGCTGAGTTAAGTGAGAATCCATACTCAAAAGTAGGGGGTGTTAGATCCGCTCTGATTTGATGCTACTTGAAGGACCCGAAGATTCTCTCATTTTACTATATATATAATTCTTTGATTGAGCAAGATTCTCTCTATAATTAATTATTAAATTAAATCTTAAAATTTAAATTTCATTTAAAATTATGATACTTTTACTTGTTATGAAAAATAAATAAATATGTTTAATAACCACCAATTTTACTAAAATTCGTATTAGTAAACACAGCATTAATTAAAAAGAATGAGTTACATAATCTTATCTGATAAAGCGTTCTTTTTCGAAAAAAAAAAAATTACGAGTACAAGTCCTTAATAAAATATCATCCCATAAATATGTTAATACTATTACTTTTTTGAAATATTATTTCAGAATCTACAATCTTAAATAATATATTATTTCTAAAATAAACGATAAAATAATATAATAAATAATTTAAAATTTATTCAAAATTATCAACCGACTAACAACAAATCATTTAAAATGCTGAAACCTAGATATGTCGTGTTACATTATTATGTATGCTCACATTGTTGAAATATTTGTTCGCGTTGTCTTGGTGCTCTTTTGCCATGCAGAAGTTTAAGGGAAAATGGGAAAGAGATGAAACATAAGAAGATCATCAAAACATCAATCACTAATTTCCCTTTCTACCTTCTTTTCCTTTTACTTTCTTCTATTGCGGGAATTGTGCTAAAATCTCTATATTCAGCTGAATCTACCTAACAAAAATTAGCACAAATTTCCCAATAATGAATTAATTACAAAATTTGTGTCTACAATTTCTATCCCTCCGATTCCACACATCCTTTTGCAAGTTCACCTCAATCAGATCATCTTCATATCCCAGCGTGTAAGCAGGCATACCCGCAAAATCCCCTTTGAATTCCTGGCTGAATGCGACTTTACCTCAAAGAGCACGGTTAAAGAAGTTCAACCCAAGCCAGGTAAATTCATAGCGGATTTCATTGATGAGAGAAATCCGTTCCTCCAACCATCACGTGCAACTGCTTCCCAGAATAATTACAATATTCATGTCCTTTGGTTAAACTATCTGATGTCAGTATACTCCGGTAATAATGACCAGTCTTCAAGGCCTGATATTAGGCCACGAAAATAATTATGAGGAAATACATCCGGAAACTCAGCTTCCAATGGAAGCCCTTTGTCCATATAGGAAAGAAGACCACAATCCGTATCATCTAACCAACTATCCTGATTGATTGGTGGCGTCCAATCAAACCTTAAATTGGGATCTTTAGCCACAACTGCTGGTATTGGTAATCCTGGCTCCGGAGAAAGGTGTTGTATCTCCCCTTGCTCTGTTGAGGTTGTTTTGAACTTTGATTTAGGAGGCTTTGTTGAGTCGGAGATAGAGAGCTTGTGCTTTCCAAGAGACTGGGATTTCAAGACTGATCGTACTCTGGCATCATTCACTGGGAAAGCAGATGAAGCCCAACCCACGATATCTTCACAGCAAGCTCTAGCAGCATCCCTGAGAAAAGATGATGTTCATTCAGTAATGTACAATGGTCATAAATAATTCTCTTAATGTGTATTTATCACTTGTTATTCTTATTGATCAATTTCTTGGCAACTAGTTCAATATTTCGAAGTGTCTTGGTCTCTTAACGAAATAATACAAAAGCATCGCTACTCAATAAGAGTCTTAAAATTCAATATAAGCCACAAGATCACTGAAGTTAACAATTGCCATGTTGTACCTGACACGGTTTTCAGCCACATTTTGTGAAACTTTGAGATGTTGATCTTCTTTAGGTTTGTTTACAGATGTCTGAGGATCTGAGCCATATATTGATAAATTTATAAGAGGTGGGAATGACATCATAGGGTCTGCCAACTCCCTCTGGAATTCCAGCGTTACATCCAACTGTTCTGTAATGACTGGACCTTCTTCCCTCCGTTCAGCAACAGAAACTCCGTCATCCTGGAGTCCATTATTGGCATTATTAAGAGCAGCTAATACTAACTTGCTACACTGTCCTAAATTAGTGAATTTCAACCGTTGTGCTGGTTCGCCCATGGAATTGCACGAAGTCTGGTTGACGTAAGAACTCAAAAACCTTCCACCTGAGTAAAGACCGTTACGCGATGATGAAACATTTTGCCGGCATTCAGTAAGAGACTTCATCCTCCAGGCAACTGAAAGAAGGGCGGTGAAGTGCTTTTGAAGGAGCAACTCATTATCTTCCTGCTCTGCAACAACACTTAGCAGTGTCCTAACATTATCCTGTCGCAAAAGAAAATTAATGACCAAGGTTTTCTATTTCTTTCATCAATAGCATGCACATCCAAAAAATTTCTTTGCCTGGCATCATATCACAGTGCTAATATTCTATGGCATTCATTACAAACAAGATGTACTGAGGTTACTGCAGCTGTGTGCAAATACGCAAAGCAGTAAATCCATAAAAAGCAAGTCTATGAAATAGCCGGCAAACTAATTCTCTATCATTAACGAAAACAAAGTTTGTTGAGCAGGGAACAAGAATATTATAAAACAGAAAAGAAAAAAAAAAAACTTTACTTGTAACATGAAACTAGCAACAGTGTCCAGTATGATTAGGATATCAAGAAGGTATTAGCAACAAGAGGAACTTTAACATGCAATTTATGTAAAATATTTTTATATTTTTTAATCTTTTATTTTCATGTATGATGGACGAAAATTAAAAATTGGACCAAGCATACCTCTGTTACTTTGAGAAGAGCCTTTCCAGAGCCCAGATTGCTGATCTTTTCATTGAAAGAGTTGTCCGGTGCAGACAGAATATATCTTTGGATTAGTTCCCTAAACCGCTCACAACAATGAACTGGATGGCGATATCTTCCCCTATAAAACCCACCAGCAGTAATTCCATAAAGTGTATCACTAACCAAGCTCCAGTGAGGACCATATTCATGTACAACGGCACATAATATGGCATCCTCCTGTGGCAACCAAGAATCAGGCAATGGTATGCAATCTCTTGACCAAACATTCCCCTTTTTTAATTTTTCCGGTTTTATCATTAAAACTCGCTTGACTGGCATGGCAGTAATGGAGATTTTCCCTCCCATCTTGCTCCTGCTCACTTGTTTCTGCTCCAAATCAATAACCATGCTGTCAGGTAGTCTTAATTCTACAGAATCATCATGGCGTTTACGTGATATGTTACGATCAAAATCAGGACCCTTTTTGTGTTTCTTAGACTTCTTCTTTGAACCCCTCTCCTTCTCTTCATCATCATAAATAGCAAATTCAGCCTTCTTACGTTTTTTCTGCAAAGTTGAAGGCAGTGATACTGCATCAGAAAAAGTGGCCTCATCATCATACATATCATCATCAATGGGCATAGGTTCCACGGTTAGCTCTTCTTTTACAGTTTTTAGTTCAGAAGTTAGCGCCCCTTTCTTGAGAGATTTGAACTTGGCTTTCTTTGGCCTCTTCTTAGTCTTTGGTTTAGAATCACTTGCCCTTCATTTTAGCAAACCAAAAAATAAATTAGTAACACAAAATTTGAAACAATACAATTCAATTATTTCAAAATGGTGTCCACATTTAAACGCAATCACATAATAAAAGATCCAGTGGACCCTTGTTGTGCACCCACAACAGACACAAGTCCATGGACCTTAATAGCTTGGATTCTATTTTCTTGGGGAAAATCAGACCAATGACCAGTTTCACGACGGCATCCTCAACACAAGTACTATACAAAAAAAATTTACAAACTTGATATAAAAGGAGTCACTTAGCATTTAACTGCATCTTGCAAGCCGTAATTATCCTAAGCTATTACAATATTGCTTATATACATGTCAAGACCAGTATCAGCGCTCCTGTTCATGAAATGAAAGCATTCACTTTTGTAAATGGAAACCTACATTCATACTTATATATATAAATGTATACAAACTTGCATTGCCTTCTAACACACACACACACAAAAAAAAAAAGGGAAATACCAACTTGGATTCTAAATCCACCAGCAAAACTTTGATTTTTACATTTTGCACCTCACCTTGGCATAATGTCTAAGTTTATATTATGAAAGCGCAAACAAAGACGAGTAAAGTTTCCACTTGAAATTTTCTATATAAAAGTTAAAAAGAGATGTCTTACTTCACAGAATCAAAATTTTTAGCCTCTGCTGCTTCTTTCTCTCTAGCTTCAGATTCCAATTCTTCCATCAACTACAAAAATACAGCACAATATTAACCAGCTGAATCAATACACCTTTTGAAACATATAACATAGAGATTATTTCACCAACTTGATGTTGGGCTAAAGCTTCAACTTGCTGACGGTATGCCTCAGTAGCAAAATCAGTATCCCATCCTGATAACAGAAGAAAACTCCAAATATCAGCTTCAAAAGTGGCAATAAATGCAACACTGCAATATCGCCTAATCTCAAAGTTCAAATATATTGAACCATCTAGTGAATGGCATGTCTTAAATAATCAGAAAATTCTTGGACATGGTTCCTACTGTATTATCAAAGATCCAAAAAGATGTTAACCATTTCTGTACTGAGCTGCTAGGTAGTGCTACGTGGAGAAAATATGAAACAAAAACAAATATGCACTTCAATTGTTTTATTTTATTCTTTTAACTTCATATTTATTGCACTACAAAAACAAACAATTCCCTGATCAACAGGTTTTCAATGTCAGATAGTATTTCTTTTCACACAGCACCAGAAGTTATTTACTTGAAAATTCCAATACAACAGAAGTTTAAGGTAACACAAAAAAAAGTTCTTACTTTCATACACAAAAGGCTCCTCGTCATCATCAATCTCAGCTTCCATTTCCTCCTTATACTTCTCTATACGATCTAGCTCCCAATCTGTCTCCTCAAATCTAACTTCAGATTCCACTTCTGTCTTGTCAATTATTGGATCCCACAGCTCCAGTAAACGTATAGCATATCGATCAATTGGACGTAGTTGATTCTCAAAGGAAGAGATGGCTTCTCCAGCTGCTGCTGCAGCAGCAGCCATCTCTTTGACATCAGCCAGCATGTCAACATCATCTTCTTTCCCAGTAAAAGCAAGAGCTTTCTCTTCATTCAGATCACTGCCAGTTAGCGTTAATCTATTGTTGTTATTATTATTTGTAGTAACCAAGCCACCCTGGTCAGCGGGCTCATCAGCCTTTACATTGTCCTCTATTACTATCTCATCATCTTCCAGTCTCCCAACAGCTTCTTCTGTGAACTCTTGGTTGTCAACAGCTTCTTCCTCTTCAACTCTCTTCAGTGCCATGTAATCTGCTTCATCTTCCACATGTTTTAAAGCAGCTTCTACATCTGCATTAGAGAAAGAATCCTCATTTCCACTGAGGTTATTTTTCTCCTTCTGCGTATTCTTGACCGGAAGGGTTCTATGACCAGAAAACAATTCCATAGGATCAAGCTTCTTGAAAGATTCAGTGTTGTAGCCTCCACTCTGTATGACTAGATCATCGAGGGCACGTTTCTGATTTGCTTTCTTCAAGATGTTTTCTTCAATTGTGCTCTCACTAATTAACCTATAAATATGCACTTCACGCGTCTGTCCTATGCGGTGACAGCGATCTTGTGCTTGCTGATCCATAGCCGGATTCCAGTCACTATCGTAGAAGATAACTGTATCAGCCCCAACAAGGTTGATTCCAACACCCCCACTGCGGGTGGACAAAATGAAAAGAAAGATTTTGGGATTTGTGTTAAAACGCTGCATTAATGTTTGTCTCTCCTCCGGTGGAGTGGATCCATCTAAGCGCATGTATGTGTAACCATACAAATTTATAAATGCCTCCAAAATATCAAGCATCTTAGTCATCTGGGTGAATATTAGTGCACGATGACCTTCAGATTTCAATTTCCTAAGCAAAATTGCAAGCTCCTGCAACTTACCACAGTCAAATTGTATCAGCCGTCTATCTGGGAAAAATATTTGCCTCCGGACAATTGCAGGCCTAATCGGAGAGATAAGAGGCAACAAAACTTCAGAACATTTTTCCTTATAAGTTGGGATTCGAAACACAGAAGCTCCAGTTTTACTGCACCAACAGACTGGTGTAGGGGCCCTAGCTGCTGGGATAGCAAACATGAAACTTTCAACTAGATCAATCATCCTTTGAAACCTTTCGATTGGTGAAAGAACAATGTCTGCAAGTTTGGAGGAGTACAAGTAGGATACACGATCAGTTTTCTGCATTACAATATCAGAAACAGGATGTTTTACAGTAAGAAGTTCCCGCAGACTTGTCGAGAATACAGGTTTTTTACGGCACCTCAAGGAATTCCACCAAGCAATAGAGGCCGCTCGGTCCCTAGCTTCTCTCCATCGCTCCTCTAATATTGCCTTTTGAATCTCTTCAAAAATGTTTGTCCCATTTAAATTCCTATTTGTAGGGAAAGGCCCAATTTCTTCTAGAAAATTCATGGCAACGTGCTCTTTAATTAAGCTTTCTGGTGTAGCAATAGCCTTTATTTCATCACTCTCCCATGAGGTCATGCTAAAATCAAGATGAGTAAATAGAAGACCAAAACCCTTCAAGTCTACTGCAGAAAATGGACCAGGTGACAGCATCGAACAAATGGAACTGCTTAACTGGATATCAATGCCACTCATATCAAAAGAACTTACAATTGGACGACCCTCAAATAAGTCAGGATGATTGCAGACTTTTCGAAGTTGCATTATAACGCTAATCATCCCAAAGAAATTAGCACTTGCAAGAGTAGCTTGTGTTTCTGAGCTGGCAATAAAGTCTTCATATAAATTACGTTGCCTCTTTGATAGTCTACAATATACGACGTGCTCATGCTTCAAAGGTAGTTGCTTCTCCACATCCCTTTTCAATCGACGGAGTATGAATGGACGAAGGACATTATGCAAGCGATCAACAACTTCCTTGTTTACTTTTTCTTGACCCTCTACCATTCCAGATATTGGATTACAAAACCAATCCTTAAATTCCTGATGAGACTGAAAGATATGAGGCATCAAGAAGTGCATTAACGACCAGAGTTCCATGAGATCATTTTGCAGCGGCGTACCAGTTAATAGAATACGCCGTTTAGAATTGAAGTTTAAAAGAGTTTGCCATCTTTGAGACTTCCAGTTTTTAAT
>JAVXUL010000005.1:6336087-6354160 GCA_035590515.1 Trichilia minutiflora | reverse complement strand
GTAATTCCTGTTGGTTGTGCTGATCTTGCTGCTGCAGCAGCATCAGCAATTCTATCCTCATTCTCTCTACCATCTTCTGATTTTTTCTCAGATCCTGCTTCTTCTTCTTCTGTAAGGGGATGCACAACCAGTTGGCTTTCACCCGGATCGACATTTTGATCCATAGACTTATCCTGATGCTTCAATTCAATGTCATCGTGTGCCATAGAATCCAAACGGTCCTCTGATAAAGCAGAGGCATAATCAGATTCACCCTCTGAAATTTCATCATTGCTCAAGTCCTGATTGAAATATCGGAATAATACACTGATTATCAATATTTGATGTCAATTACCCAAATTATAAGCAGAACCCATCTGGTACATACCTTTCTATACCCCGCCAGCAATTCTTCCACCGGAATTTCACTTTCCTTTTGCAGTAATGCAATCTGAAAAATAGCCGCCTCATTTAGAGGAACTAACACATGTAAAAGCCAAAGGTTGGGGAAAGAATTTACAAGTTTATACACAGAGAGAGACCTAGTGTACTTGACTGAAAAGTACCAGCATGCTTCCTTACCTCATCTATATGATTGTTTGAATCTGCTTTTGCCAATTCCTCCTCTTCTGACAAGGTTGTCTCGTCATCCTGGACATTTAAGCTAACATGAGCTAGGCATAGCTACAAGTAATCATGTATAGCAATCAAAGATTATACACGAATTCAATATATCTATTTTCCTACCGATGGTATCAGATAGAAGACAGAGATTACATCGCCTGACAGAATATTGTACTAAAATGTTGATTACAAATGTCAGCTACAACTAAGAAATTGGCAACAATAAAAGCACAATGCCTTAAACTATTTTTCTTTCAGTTTCATTCTGTACAAGAAAACCTCTTCCCAAGAAAATTGGCTCAGAACTTTTCACAAGCCTAGAAAGGAAACGGGAGTATTCATTCAAGTAAAACCTAAATGCAGATAGCATTTATAATTATCTAAATCACAAAAGTTAAATAATTGCCTAATGCTGCCAAAATTAGAATTTAATGGCAAATGAAATTCATTTAGCCAAAACTAATTAGCTTGAAATTGGCTCACTTGAGGTTGACTTGCCAATCACATGTTTCATATGGACACCAACTATTTATTCCTCACTCTAAAAGCCAGTGGGTAAATTGGAAACGGCCACACAATATTACCAGATACACTAGCAGTCCAAAGAAAATGCCATTTTGAAAACATAATAAACCGAAAACAGCACATTACTGGCAATAAGAACGTCAACATACTACCAAATTACATACCTTGTCTTCTCCAGTAGCAACAACAAAATCACCATCTTCCTACATAATTTGAGAAAGTCAGAAAAATAAATAGATAAAATTTTATACAAATAACAATAACAGTAGACATGTAAAAAAACAAAAAATAAAAATAATAAATAACACCAAGAATGCTGAAAAGGAAGAAAAACAATGAAATAAATCGATTTAAAAAATATACTTTAGGAAAAGTGAAAAGAAAATTGATGAAACGCAATGTAAACCTTATACATAAAATAAGCATACCAGTCCCATAGAATCAAGAGAAAAGAATGCAAAAATAAATGTGGGAAAATACAGTTTTACCAGTTCATCATTGAAGTCATACAACGCACTCTTTTTGGTTGAGGCATCAGAGATATCAGCTGAATCTCTTAATTGAGATGTCTCAATATCCAACAAATGGTTTTCTGATATGGACAAGGCACCATTACTTTCATCCTGTAATCAGATCAGAAATGTCATTTTGAGTCTTGACTTGCTTCACAAGCCAACTACGGCAACCATAAACACATACAACTTACACAACGACGAACAAGATGGCTGCTCATGTCCTTACTCCCAGCAGGAAGATCACTTCCATTGCCTACAGCAAATAGAACCATTGACCATCTCAAGCACAGTTTGACATAAACAAATAGTCCAATCCTTTAGCAGAGCTTCTTACCCACAGCTTGATCTTTTTCTACCATGGTCAACTCAGCTTCATCTTCACCCATCTCAAGACTACTTTCTCTGCTGACTGAAAATACTTATATTGATCAAATTAATTCCAGGATATAATTAAAAGAAGCACTATCCAGATGCAGAAAGAGAGACCAATTCCACACGCAGTAAACTAAAGTGTCATACTTTATATGTTTTATGAGACTTGCAACACAATGTAAATATAACAAGATTAACAGAAAACGTGAGGGAAGCGCAACTCTAAACATAGATAGGGCAACTGTAATAAGAATTCACCACAGAAAAAGGAAGGGAAGAGGAACTCTAAACATAGATAGGCAATTGTAATAAGAATTCACCTTTATCCATGCCATAACGTTTGAGCAACTCCTCAAGTGGAATATCTGTTTCGTTATGTAAGGCTTCCAACTCTTCTTTCCTTTCTTCTTCAGTAATAAGAGCCTCATCTTCCTCAATAGTGTGCTCATCATCTTCCTAAAACAACAACATCAAGCAAGAGAAATTTACAAGTTGGCACTCCTAAAACAACAACATCAAGCTACATAAAAAGAATATAAAATATTGGTATTATAGTTTCGTACTTTACAACAGTCTCATGTCTAAAGGTTTACTTTCAATCTTGCCGTGGAAACAGGACAAGGAACACAAAAAAAATTTTAAAAAATCATATGGCAACGGCCATAGAGAGACCAAAAGAATATCAACCTTGAACTATGACACCTAACTATCTGTAGAAAGGATTATTTGTCATTTCTTGGGTACATAATTGGTCATTATGTTTCATTGATAAATATAAATGTTTAGGGGTTGTAGTTTGTTCTTCTTCAAATGCCATATTAACAAGGCCAATCAGCAGAACATTGTAATGCAGTACCTTCAAAACAGTATCTCCTTAATTGTTTTATGAAATCTTTCCGAAAGTTTGAAAATAAAAACAAACAAAAATATATGTTAAGAGAAGACCATCAACCCATATCTCACAAAGTGGATAGAAAACATACACTTCAGCAACAGATTTTTTAACCATCTTTGTGTTATGTATGTTTACAAGTAGCCTGTTCTCCAGAACAGAACATCATGAACTAAGTAAGGTTGCAGAAAATGACTGTCACTATTTGATTCCTAGTAGACCCAATAAATCATTAGAATTTGCATTTCAGTGATTCACATGACACTTGCAAGTGAGATATCTAGTTCACAGAAAGGAACAAATAAAATTCAAGGAGAAGGCACAAACTTTTACTTAATTTTCCATATTTTATGCTATATTACTAAATGAGACCAAGAAAACTCTGAAATTTAAAGAAAGTTTCAACTAAGACCTAAGATAAGAAGAAAAGAAAGACGCACCAACACATCTTCAGAGTGAACATCATAATCGTCATCCATGTCTGCAACATCTAACCGAGGTCCTGAAACAAAAAGTAAGAAAATTTTAATTGAAGATAGCATGCCATTTTCCAAGTTAAGCAATTGATGATGATTAATTACAGCATTGTGCTTACCAATATTAAATCCTGAGTTTTTTTCAATACATTTTTCGTCTCCTTCTTTGAATAGAATACTAGGTCGTTCCTGCATAGGAGACTGTTGCATTGGTTTGTGCGAGTCCACTAAATTTTCAGCTAACATTGTTGAGTACCTAAAAGTAATAGCACAATATGTCAGTGCACTTTTTAACTAGTTCCAAAGAGTGTGCTATTTGATTTCAGTGCAAAACAAGCATTTAGGTTAATTTTCCCTAGGAAATCATTCTACCTTTCCGTTTGGCCTAAAAGAAACTCAAGTTGTTTATCAAGCGCTTTTTTCTTTCTCTCCTCAAGCTCCATCTGATGCTTGTACAGTACCTGCCATTACAATATCATCCACATTAAAAGGTTTCAGGGATATCAAGGCAAGAGAAATCATAGAAGATAAGAAAAATCAACTTGTTATTGGAGACTTGCCAGCTTCTCTATCTTCATCCAGAATTTCTTCAAGTCCTTTGAAATGTTAATTGCGACTTTCCGCAACCTCTGCTCTTCTTCCTAATAATAACGGAATGCTCATTTTAACGAAAAGCAAAGAAAATGAAAATAACTTTAATGTAAAAACTCTAGTTTTCTAAGTTTGTATACTCTAATGGTGATGTGTTGAAAAAAGAACTTTCAATTCAAGGAGCAGAAAGCAGAACCTTTAATTTCTTTTCTCCCCTGGTGGCCTGATCCACCATGCCCCTGCTTGCTCTCAAGGCCACCTTTTTCGCCTGAGCCAACTTCCATTTTCTCTCTGACTCAAAGTCCTGCCGACAAATATCTCTATTTAGCAATGAAAGAATATGAACCATCTCTCCCCTGTCGTTATACCTTCTTTGTGCAGCTTGATCTAGTGTAAAAATTTGAAAGCTCCCAGTTCAAGAAAACAAATCAATCTTCAAAGTGCAAATTAGTCACCTTGGACAGCCAGATCATCTCCTCTAGAACATGATCCCAATGAGTTTTCGGACGACGTGGCTCCCTGGGTGCTTCAAGTGCCTATGACAAAATTACCATCAAATAATTAATGATGTTTTGCAGGAAAAAACTATAAGTACATGCCAATCCACTAAATTTCTAAGAATCTGTGAGGTTTTACAATTATTAAAGGGCATAGAACTGAAATTCTCCTTGTTACGTGGCACCACATAGCATCCCGATAACATTTGCTATTTTGTGGACTGGTTTCATGACAAAAGTTCACATTGAAACACAAAAAAATTAATGCCAAATGATTAAAGGAGAGGAGTATCTATCCCATGTGCAACAGGTTTCTAGAAAAGCCCCTTCAGCCTATGCATGTGTATGCCCTAGAATATGTTGCAAGATCAATATTTTTTCATATGAAATGCACATCATGATTCCAATAAAAAATACACTCAGAGGCCAGAGCTCATAGTAAGAATACAACTAGGACCAACTACCCTAACACAAAAATGCTAATTTCTCCACACAAAGGAATGATAACCAAAAGAGAGCACACAGCAGGATCCCAAGCTGTAAAATTTTACAGACTAACCTTTTGGCGCCGAGCTCTTGTCTCATGATCAAGCTTAGACCTGGGACCTTTCGACGCCATTGTTTCTTGTGATCCTTATATCATGATCGAATTCCGGAATATCTGCATATAACAAAAAGCCAGGTAATCACAACACTTTTCTCAGATTTTAGTGTTTTTACTTTGATAAGCAAGAAGGTTTACTCAAAACAAAGATACAAGAATCTGAACTGGTGGTCCACAAAAACTAATCATTACATACTAATCAAGCACTCCTTATGATTTGTTTCAACAAACAACCAAGCAACAAAAAAGAGACACATTGAGATATCAATGAGGTCGTGAGTTTCAATCAACTCTGTTTGAATTTTTGGAGAAAACTTATTTTATTAAAAAAAAAAGCTATCAACTCTTACAGGAAGCCAAAAAAGAAATAAACAAGAGAACTTCAACCTCACTAATGTTTCCTGAAGATGTAACAATAACTAAAATCACTCTGATATCCATATCAAAGCTATCCGGTGAAGTATCCTCACTACGTTTTCAGCTTCTAGTTAGAAGCAAAGCAAAAGAGAGGCATAATAGGTTATTCAACAACCATCCAGTATACTATTCTCACAAGTTAAGCCATGTATCAAAAGCAAGAATGGAATTGAGAAATGAGCTGTCTGGAAAACACATAAAATCTGAACTCATACATATCTGAAATTCTTGTAAAAACTAGTTAAGCAACATGAATTGCATACTTTAACTTCTGAAATTGGAACATCCTTCATATTCATCACCAAATAGACAAATATGTGTATGTGTGTGTGTGTGTGTGTGTGTGTGTGTAGGTATAAGCAGTTGATGCTGCAGAAGACCTGTTCTAATATTGTCATTATCTTACATGAATTCAGCGAATACTGTGGCTTGCGTGAATCGGCATTGTGTGGGTACTATAGTTTAATGGAAAGCTCTAATATTGGAGTTAGACATGTGTTTAGCATAAAGACTCATACACATTTTCACATATTCATGTCAAGGAATTTGCTGAAGTGAAGATTGGAACAAATAGCAAAATAGAAGCATCTTGAACATACAAGCACATAAAGTAACCCTTTTGAGGTAATAACTTCACAAAATGCAGTTTTCCTTTAATGAAAAGAAAATTTTCATCTAAAACAATTCAAGGAAAAGAAGTTCCCAGGTACAAAATGTGCTATGGACAAAATGAATATCAAATTCAGAATACATAATTTAATGCACATGGCAAATTTAGTCTATCTTCTATCTAACAAATTTAAGCAGTATAAATCAATTTTAATTCATGCAGCCTACCTATATTCATACATTATTTTATAGTTTCGGCCGATTCAGTTTTAAAAGCCTAAAGTTCAAATGAGATAAAGGAATGCAGAATACCCTCTCTCTTTGCAAATCATGCAGACAAGGCAAAAGAGCATTTTAGAATTATACAAATTTTGTTCAGTACCCCAGATGCAGGGTTCACTCAGTGGCTTCTACCTTTTAAAAAAAATGGCTCTTGAGTCCTTCACCTCACCCAGCATCCGACTATAATATAAACTTAAAAAAAAACTAGAACCATGTTCAAAACTTGAGGTGTAGCAGTATGAAACAAGATTTTTAACTTGCTAAAACAGAGTGACAGTTTATCCTATAAAATTTTTTGAATGTCATTCACGTTCTGCTCATGGATCTGTCTACTTTGCCACTATAATTAAGAAATAACCAATGCTTCCACAATAATCACCATCTCCTAGAAACCACTTCTTTAGAATGCATATCAAATGCACTTCAATCTACCTATTTTTTTAGTTTGATGATTATTGGCCATACAACATTGGAGGCAACCTTGACAATCTTGCACCTGAAGGAGCAATATCATCTTCCCTCAACATATCTACCTTATCTCTAATAGATTGCATTATCAACTAACAAGTAGTTGAAATTCCAAAAGCATAAAAACCTACTTGTTTATACACGTAAAATGCAGAAGTATAGTGCAAACTAAATATTTAGAAACATAAATCCATTAGAACATGCAACTATCAAGATAAATGCCACAAATTTGACGCCAACAAGCTTGAACCAAAAAATTTATTTGCTAGAAAATTCAGTGGGCATTTTAAATAAAATTCCACATTCTCCATATTGACACGTTATGGAAATACGTCTTCGAGCACAAAGTAAGAACCTAGCACTTTCGAGTGAAATGGTCCGTTCATTAAATTTGCTGATAATTTACAAAAAAGAAAAAAAAATGAAGCCATTTTTGCTTGCATGTTGAAAACATTTCCTTTTCATTGAAAGCAGAAAATACCCTAATTTATTCTCCGAAAATTGAGAAAAACACTTCTCAAGAAGAAGAAGTGCAGAAAAGCCAACTAATTTCCTTCATACAAACAATTTTTCTAAACACATTAACTAAAGCAACTGTATTAACCCCCAAAAAAGTTTTTTTTTAAAATCTTAAAAGAAGTGAAAAAAAAAAACTTTCGCATTCCATTGCCAAAACATTCATAAACAAATAATACAAAACTCACAACGTCTACTCATTTTTTATTTTCCCTCGTTTTCTCGCGTTTCTCACAAAAAAATAAGTGAATCCAAACACAAACCTGAATGAACTTGACCTCCGCGTTTCCGCTTTCTAAGCCTCCGTACTCCGGTCGATCGTCCACGTAAAAATGCGAACAAACAAAATAAAAACGAAACCGAAACAAACAACAAATAATATTTAAAACATAATATTTTATTTCATTCGTTAATACGGAGAGAGCGAGAGTCAAGAAACAGAAAGTCCGTTATGCAGCGGAGGCTTTAGGGTTTTCGGTCGGGTTTAAGGTACGGGTCCGACGAGCTAACAAAAAAAGCTCAGATCCGGAAAACGGAGTATAAAAGTTTTCTGTTTGGGTCCCCTTTCTCGCTGTCTGCATAACTTGAGTCGGACTCTCTCCCCTCTGGGTTTTTTCAACCGACTGGTTCTGGATACAATTTGATCGAACGGTTGTGGTTGATTTTTAGGGATTGGACCGTTGAGATTTTTTATTGAACGTCGTGTGTATTTGCACTTCTGCGAGGACTTGCGTCCAGGAACGTAATTATAAAAAATTAAAAATTAAAAAAAAATTAATACTGCTTTTTTTGTGTGTTGAGAAGGGGGTCAGTGATAAAATCGACTAGGGACTAAAGAAAGGGTATTTTTTTATAATAATAATTTATAAAATATTTTGTAAAAACATACAAATCTCTTTTATTACATTATTTCATCTATTTAACCTTTAATTAACTAAATAAAATTATTAAAATAATTTATTTATTAGCTAATTATTGTAATATTTTACATATATAATAAAAAATATTTGTTTAATATTTTTAATATATTTTATATTCTTAAATTTTTCTTCATATTGTTTTTTTCCTTTGTGAGTTAATAATTTTAATAAATAATAAATTTGATTAAAATAATAATAAATTTTATTTTAAATATTATAATATTTTAATTTTTTATTAGAATAAATTGTTTATTAAAATTATTAGTTTATAAAGAAAATAATAATATGCATTAAAGCAAGTTAAGAAATACGGGTATTTTAGATATTTGCGTAATTTTAGTTAATTAAATAACAGTCAAATAAATATACATAAGAGATGATTGGTGCGAGTTTTTATAAAGGATTTCGCAAACTGTTATTATCACAAACCTGAAAGGAAAAAAGTTATATTAAATAATATTTTAAATAATTTATTTGATTATTATCAACTAGTGAAAATTAAATATTGGTACATGAAATTTATATGTTAAATAAAAAAAAAGGAGATAAAAAAATAAGAAAGCCAAAAAAGAAAGACATAAATACAAATTCAAATTGTATTAACAAAATTAAATGCAAGACTTCTAATTAAATTAGCTTAACAAATTGTTATTTAACTTCAAAGTTTAAATTTGAAGGTATTTAGATAATAATTAAGAATAAATTTAATTTTTAATATTTTAAAAAAATAAAGACACTATTTGAAGCAAAATATTAACTTAAACGAATCATTGAATATTTGTGAATGTTCTTGTGCAACGTGAAATATATGTTTTTGTAGGAACTATTATTTTGATGTAACATTAATTAATAATCTTTTTGTTGATGATCAACAGGTGATAATTGAGGGTTCATTTAAATTGCATCTAAAATTCAATGACATTAACGTATAGTTGTTGTAACTTTACAATAATCAAAATTTTCATTGCATTTTTTAAGCAGAATTTGTTAATTTTTTTTATCAATTTGATTATATTTTTCAAATATTTCTAAAATTTTAGCAAATTAGAACTAAACATATAAATGGAGATACATGAGTTATATTAGGCGTAAAAATTTGAGCTGTAGTATTTTTAGTATACGTCTAGTATAATATTACATTTTTATTATTATTTATTAATTCAATCTTATAGTTTTTATTTTTATGGACTATAATTTAAATGCAAAAAACTCAAAGAAAATTATGAAGGTGAACATTCAACACAAATTGCCACTTCGATTCGTAGATCTAATACGTGACAATCATTATAAAATCTTAATATATATCTTATCACTTTTAAATATATATCGAGTGTCTGTAAAACTTTTAAAAAAACTGTTTATTTAAAACAAATATTCCTTTACACTCTTAAATAATTTCATCCAAAACATTCATATTTCTTAAAAATATTTCAATCAAACTTCAAATACTTTTAAATATTCAAATCATTTTATGAATAATCGATTAAAGTATTTAAATATATACCCAAACAAATAGAAATATAAACAATGTGATTTATAAATCTTTTATAATTTATAAAAGACAAATACCAAAATAAGAAGAAACGTGCATTCTAAACTCAACTAAATAAGTCAAATCAGATATATATCTACTACCCTCAAAACTTTGAGGGATTACCACCAAATAGATGCACTCTAAAAGTTTGTGTTTTTTTTAAAAAAAATTAGAAGATGAAGGGTTGAATATACGGAAGTATATTCTATGAGTGGATAAAAATATAAAAATAAAATAACGAATAATATTTCTTTAATTAATATCTTTAACATAACTTTTATAGAAATATAGGACGAAATTTCATAAATTATTTAAAAATGACTTTGGCTAAAATAAGTAGAAAACTTAGATGAGTGTAAAATAATTGGATTGACTCCCTTTCCAATTAATTATTCGGATTAAGAGTAATCCCAAAATCGTCAGTGAATTTTTGTATGCAAAAAAAAACTCACGAATAAAATATAATTTTATTTATTAAATATAAAGTATGTATGCAAGTATCTATAGAATAATGTCCATCACTAAAGTTAGCCTCGAATAATCATGTGATACTCTATGTAATTGTCTTTTACTTTTTACCTGGTAGATCACTCTATCACGAATGAAATCATCATTCCTCTTATATCAGTCCACTGGTGAACTACTTACCTGAACGACCTCTTATAAGTTTTTATTCGAGCAACTTATTCCTGTAGTTACAGATGGGTCCACGATCACATAATCATTTTCAATGCATAAAAACTCAACCCATTGGCCAATACTATATTCATATCAAATTAACATCATTAACAAGTATATATATAAATCCAAAACTTAAATAAATTTTAAATCAACGAAATCATCAATTATATCAAATCAATAAATCATCATTTTGATCACATAATTTTATCATAAAATATTTTCATTATCACAAAAAGTCACATTTGATCTCAAGTCACTAATATACATAAAAATTAAAATGAAGAACATATCAAAATAATAAAATACTTTTCCTATGAAAAATTATACCACAAACAATGGGTCCTTCTGATAATCACATAAAATTTATTACTTCACCTCTATATAAAAACAGACACTATCATCTAATATCTTAAAAGATTTAAAAAATATAAATTTTTTATAGGTAATTAAATTAATGAATAAATAAATAAAACAGAAAAATATTCACTTACAGTATTTGTGAAAGGTAATGATAACTAAATAAGTTGTTATTGATGATAAATATCACTGCCTGTTTTTCTGGATACAATTTAGAGCAAAGCAAGCAATTAAAGTGATGCCACTGTTAAATTTTATAATAAAGGAAGATAAAACTCAAAGATCAAGAAATTAATTTTTTTCATTCAAATCACGTCCAAGTCATGTACAATATATACCTATTGGGGTATTTTATCGAGATTCAGCCCACTGATTCAGACCTAGCTTTACGCTCTTATCCAGACCCACCAAATACACATATTAAGTAGATTCTTTGATATTGTGTCGTCCCGAGAAGCTGATTATATAAAAAAGGAGATGGCCAAATCGCCTCGGGCGCTCCGTCCGAGGCAACCAGTCAGAGGGTCTCCTTTGAATCATCCACGGTTAACTTGCACTCGGGTTCAGGGCCTTCAACGACAAGCCCTTCGGGCTCGGGGAATCGAAATGATATGTTTTCCACAAACAATAGGGACTCGCGGGCACTCGGGATATACGAGTCTCCACCACTTTACCTTCTGGCGACACTGAGGCTATAACCCGCTGTATAAAGGCCTCCTGAGAATCAGGGGATTTCATTATCGGGAGAACTGGAAGCTTCACTCAGAGAAACCTACACTCGGGGTCTTGAGAATGACGTAGCAAGAAACAGTATCATAATTTTTCACGCCCTCTGACTTTGTAATAGGTTGTCCTGGGCACGTTAGCCATGCAGTAACACGTGTCCAAAGGTACAAACTCCTAAACTTCTCATATGCAACACCCAAAAATCGAGGAAAAGGGAGGCTGATTCATTCGATCACTTTGGAGAAACGCACTGTAAGACATTCTCTCACTTTTCAGTGACTTTCAGGCATCATTCTCAAGAATATAACATTCTATGCCATTCATGCTTTTCATGCATTCTTGCTTGCTTATATGTATACCCCTCTCATACACTAAGCAAAACCCTCTCTGACTTAAGTATCGGAGGGTTTTCGTCAGAAAACAGGCTTTACTCATAAGATGTTCGGTGTCTCGCAATTTCAAGCTCAGGGACGGGAAGAGAAAACCTGTTGATGCTCAGAGTTGAGGACGAAGCCGACTTCTTGCACCAACAATACCAATCAAGAAAATCCTCATAATACTAAAAGTTGATAAAAAAGAAAAAGAAAAATACAAAGAACCAAAAAGAGAAAATATTGTATGTTCTAAACCTAGAAAAAAAATTAAATTAAATAGTGTGCAAGCAACCTTAAGTTACCAACATAAGAATACAAAAATCAATTTTAATTGCATGTTAACGCAACTTTCAAAAGAGTGTAAAGAAATTTAAAATAAAATGCAATGAGTATATAAAATGGTAATAACAGAAAACAACGTAAACATTACAAGTATTTACCAAATGGACCACAAAACTGCAAAAATAAAGCTTAATGCAAGCTATATCTATTCTATGCAACAAAGAAACTTGCAGCCACTTGTGATAGCCTATATTCGCTTAATGATAATGAAGTGGCTTAGACTGGTATATCTATTAATGGATTTAAAAAGTTTTATACACTGCCTGCAAAAATGAATTGACAAAGATATTCTAATAAAACAAGAACAACCCATTATAATTCATGACAAAAGCAAGAAAAAATGGCTGAATTTCCACAAAACAAACAGCTAAAACGCAATGAATCAAACAACTGAATTTAGCAATAAAAAAGAGATAAAACTCATTTTTTAATGCGGTAACCAATAAATTGTCCAAGATACCGTTAAGACAAGAAAGGATTTGAAAGCAATTCCAATAATTTTTTTTTTTTTTAAATTTGTGGATCATAGTCTTTGGAACAATCTTTGGTACATAGAAAATGTTCAATTGTCTTTGAAAATCTTACACACAGAATGCTGGAGCCGGAAGCATACAACAAGTTTATGAAAAATCAAAATCCATAGCATTAGGAAATGGAAATCACAAATTTAACCAATAAAAAATACAAAATCTTTATGGAAAACAAACCAATTTGATCCGGACAATAATATATAAAAAGGTAATAAAAATAATAAAACATGATAAAAACAAAGAAATAAGACAGCATAACAATTCACTTAAAGAGAATAATAATGAAATATAAGCCTCAACACTTTAATTTCTTTAAATTATGCAAAATTAAAGGTATAGTGTATTATCAACTCAACGAAAACTTAAATTTAACTCTAAAAAGTTTTATTTATAGCAAAATGGAGAAATTCCCAAGCTTATGAATAGTATTCGATTCCTTACTTTATTTTTTCGACTTAAAACTTTATCAAATTAGCAAAATAAAGCTTGTATATTGTAAAGATGATGAGTATAAGTGATTTGTTAAAGAACACGATAATGTAAATGGTAAAAAATAAAAGAAACTAAAAAAAACAAAGAAGAAGAAAATGAGTTTGGGGAAACTGATTTTTGGCATCCAAGAATCAAAATGGGAGATAATAAACAGTATTAACTATTTATAAAATGGTTAAAGTTTATGAAAAGATAATAATACCTCTATCCTATTTATATATATTTCTAAAACTAATTTATCTTTTTATTTGATATTCAATTTGACTTGAATTTCTTTATATTTAATTGTATATGTGTCTAGTTTAATATAAAAAAATGAATAACAAATTGGATATATCGATCAACAGAAATTTAAGTTTCAAGTTCGAGTACTAAATTAAAATTTTAAGAATTTTTTTTTTAAACTGATCTAAAATTAATTAATTTTATCTAAATTTGTTCAAAATATTTAATAATAAAATAAAGTAAATTAATTATTTTTAATACTTGGACAAATATTTTTTGAAAAATAATCAAAATATCCCAAAATAAAATGACTAAAATACTCTTGTTTTGAAAAATAGAGCCTAGCACAAACAATATTTATTTAATTATTAAATATGAGCATTATTAATAATAAAATAAAAATTATTTAAATTAAATTTAACGCATTTTAACTAAATATTACATTTATTATTTTATCATTAAAAAAATTTGTGATGTCATATTTATTTTTTTATATATATTATTTTTATAAAAATGAGACGACTAGTTTTATTTATTTATAATAACAACTTAAATCAATTTTATCTATTTATTATAACTGGAAAAATACTCGACAGCCACGCACGAGAAAACTGTGAACCTACTGGCAATCCAAAACAGGAACCAGGAGTTCGATATAATTACATTTAAACCCCTATATTTTTCCCGTAATAGCATAAGAGTTGTTTTAAACCAATGTAGAATTAACTCTATTACAAGAAGATGTAAGCTAATGTATAACTTTTGATAAAAGATAAAATTATAATTATTACGTATATAAATACATTCGTGTAAAAATCTCTTACAAACACGGCAGATAAACTCCTGGAAACACGAGTAGTGTCTCTCCTTCAAAAGGATAATATAAATTAATTTTGGTTATTGAATATAAATTAATATATTTTTTTAAATGCTATTATATTTTTATACAAAATTAAATTTATCTTGTTTGGATATTTTTATTAAGGCCTAGCTCAAAGGTTTAGGCAATCAGGCCTATCATATAAGTATAATCCCGTCTCATAAAATCTCCTAATACAATGCCGCACCGATATCTCCTCTTCCATCACTTGCAACAGTATTGTGGTCTTGGATAACCCGTCCGAGGTCAACGGATAGAGAATCCTCCTTAAGTATCCCCGTTAGAAACAGTCAATCGATATTCGTATTGGGGATTCGGATTCGTGGATTCTGATGGTTCCATCTCGGAGAACCTATGATTGAGGTCTCGGGGTACACGTGGTAGGGAACAGTACCACAATGTCCGCATTGGGAACTTATGATCGGGATCTCAGGGTACATGTGACAAGAAACATTACCATGATATCCACGTCTACGATTTTTGTTGCAGGCTTTTAAGACACGTTAGCTGCACAACGACACGTGTTTGCAAGTACAGAAATCTATAGTCCTAATATAACGGAATCCGAGAATCATGGCAGGTACGTTCTCTGGCATTTTTTACAATATTTGAACCTTTACAGTAGAGAGAGACATCCAACATACACAGAAAACACTCTTTGAACTTCTTTTTTGGGTTTCGTCTTACTTATCTCACCCACCCACACAAGCAAAACCCTCACTGACTTAAGCATCGGAGGGTTTTCCTCGAAAAACTGGCTTTATCCCTTAGATTTTCATTGTCTTGTAGTTACAGCTATCAGAGTTTGGGAGAGAAGACAAACTACTGCTTGAGGTTGAAGACGATCGTAACTTCTTGCATCAATATTTGGCACCATCTGTGGGAAATTTTGACAAAAAGTCATAAAAACAACCAATTGTAGTGAGAATGACGAACACCAGAGGGTATTCGACCAGAAGATATGTGTCAGAGAAGAGAAACAAAGACAGAGACTCCATTGACGCTACTGCTATAGCAGAGGGAGTGGATAACCTTTTGCATGAGATTCTGAAGCATGAGAGCTCTCGGTCCAATGCCAGAGAAGGACATGCATGACCTATTTTGAGGGTACGGAGGAGATGACTCATTTGTTGTAGTTGCTCCAAAACAGCGAGCAACGATATACAGAGAAGGATCAACAAATACAGATGCTGGTCAAGGAGATGTCGGAGATAGCATGCGGGATACAAAAGTATCAGATGAGGGTACAAAAGTACCAGAGGAAACGGTGGAGAGCAGCTTTCCCCGGTCCGAAGCCATGATGGGGAACGGTGAAGGAGAAAAAGGAAACCCTGATCCAAAAAATGCACAGCAGCAGAGAAAGAAAAGGGTAAGGCTATCGAGGAGCCTCATCCAAGAAAGACGGGAGGTAGGGAGACATGCATACCTTCTCACACGTATAAAAGGCATCATTCTGAGTCTACAAGAATGTCTCAAAGCCCAGACATTGTTCATGAAATATTGAATGAGACTAGTTTACCCCCGAGTGATATGAGGGTAATATTGGAGCAGAAAAAAAGGAGAGGACGTGAAACTCTCAGGCATAAACATTCGTGCTGTGAAGAAGAACAAGGGATTGACATCAAAAAAAAGGATGTGGAGGCCTTGGTAAGAAAACTAGTAGAAAAAATAAATAGTGATAAGGCACGCCCCTGAGGCGAGCCAGTTGAGTCTGTGCAACAAATAGAGTCATATGCGAAGTCACCATTTGCCTCAAACTACTGGGTCAGACCATATCCAAAAAGTTTAAAATGCCCTAGATCATCCTATTTTCTGGGAAGACGGACCCATCATTGTATGTGAATTTTTTTCATAAAATGATGCTCGTTCAGGATTTTAGTGAGGACCAGATGTGTCGCTTATTCCCTCTAACCCTGGAGGGACAGGCAAGGAAGTAGTTTATAGGTCTAACTTTCGAGAGCATCCGAGACTTTGTACAACTGTATGATGTATTTATCACGGAGTTCAGAGGAGCGATTTATCACAGAGTGCAGCTGTTGCTATTCAAACAGGGAAGTGGTGAGAGTCTCAGGAGCTTCGCCAAGAGGTACCATGAGGAAGTGCTTGAGCTGAGAGCGTTCCATCACCCTTTGGCATTGGAAGGATTGAAACAAGGGCTAAAGATAGATCGGGCTTGGTATTCCATATACAAGTCCTCGGTGAAGACGTATAAGGCCGCTCGAAGAAAGTTACTTGATGAGATTGAGGTGGAAAATCAAGTAACTCTGAAAATGAAATAGCAGAAATCAGTGGGGGCTCCCCCGAGGGACAACAACCGGTTTAAGAAGCCGGATAACAAAGGGTGGAGAAATGATAAGAGGAAATTCTCTAAGATGAATTGTAGGAAAGACAGAACCCCCGAGTACTACAGAGACGACTGACGTAAGGAGGAGCCTTATGTTAAAGAAAGGAGGTCGCCTCGAAGAGATGATTCGAGATGAGTAACCCTGGTGGTAGAGAAGAGGAAACTCACTTCTTGGAACGCATTCCTTTCTCAGATCCTGGAGGAAGTGAGGAGACGGGGGACTCTTTTGTTAGAACCTCGTCCGATAAGATTCAAGCCAATTGGAAAGGCAAAGAACAGATTCTGTGAGTTCCACCAAGATGTGGGATACTTGACAAACGATTGCTTTGAGCTCCAGAATCAAATTAAAATTTTGATCAGGAATAACTACTTGATCAAATTTGTTGTCCAAAATGATGACGGGGCCCCGAATCTGAGACAGGACCAGGGGCACAATGAGGCCATGGTGATCACAGGAGGCCCCACACTGGTTGGGGATTCCAATAATTCTTAAACGAGATATTTTCGATATTCTATCCCGAGTATAAATGTAGAACCGCACGTGATGAATGTGCACGTAGAAAAAAAGTCCCGAATGGCTCAGTTCTGATCCTATTCATGAATGAGGACAAGTGTGGGGTTCATTACCCACACGACGATGCCCTGGTAGGAACTTTGACGGTGGGAACTTCATCAGTTAGTAGAATCTTGATTGACACAGGATGTTCCACCGATATCATCTTTAAGGAGACTTTGGATTCCTTGGGCATCAAGGATTTAAGGTTGAAACTTGCTGAGACTGCATTGCATGGATTCAAGGAGTCTTGCGTATATTCCCTGGGAATAGTGTAATTATCGATGACAATGGGTGATCGACCATACCAGAAGACAACTATGATGGAATTTCAAGTCGTTGATCTGAAGATACCATACTCCATCATTCTGGGGAGGCCTTTTCTCAGATCTGCGAAGGCAGTAGAGAGCTGAAGTCCCAGTTGGCAAACTCCAAGAGGGGGGTGAATTGGAAATTAAGAAAATTTTAAACAAAATATGAAATGTTCAGAAATAAATGCAAGTGAAGACAGGTACAAAACAATCAAATGCACAAGAGGATTTTATAGTGGTTCGACTATACGTCTACGTCTACTCTTCTCGACTGAATCCACTCACACCGAGGATCACTTAATCTTTGTTTCACGGGTCAAGAGAAACCCAAGTACAACACCTTCTTCGAACGGGTGAAGGAAAACCACAAAATACAACTTTCTTTCTTGATGGGTGAAGTGTAACCCAAAAGAAATCTTTCTTATCAATCGGGTGAA
>JAVXUL010000005.1:6311421-6335987 GCA_035590515.1 Trichilia minutiflora | reverse complement strand
AAAGTGTACACAGTACACTTTCGAGTAAACTGCTTTGATTTATAATTTACGTTCAAATAAAAAAGATAATTTCGTCCAAAATTAAAAGTCAAAGCTGAATTTTAACGGTACTGTATAATGATTATTTTTGGTTACATATTTTAAACGGTGACTATTTTTGTTTATTTCCCAAAAATTATCTAAGATTAGATCATTTGGGTATTTTAATCATTTGAAAGAGATTTTCTAGATTCGTTTGACATAAATCAATAAATTATGTGTAAAAATATAAAAATAAGGCTGTCACCAACTCATCCATTCTTCCAGCTTTTACCCTTCTCCATCCAAAAAATTCACAACCATCACCAAATCCCCTCCTCCGTAGTTTCAGCAAACTTCGTGTGCCATAAAGCTAACGAGCTCAGCCGACTAACAAAGCCGACAGAGTCCAACCCCAGACACTGAAACTGAAACCCAAACGCCCGAATCAAGCCAAGAAATGGCGGAATTTCTGATCCCATTTATCATACTTCCCATTTTCAAGTTCCCCAAAATTTTCCGTATTAATTAACCAAAATCCCCAACCTTCATTTCCACTCTCTACTCTCCACTCCAAATTCAGCTTCAGCAAAGAACCAAAAAAATTAAAAAAATGAAGGCCTCCTTGAAGCTTCGTGAAGATCAGAAGCCGTTGCTAAGAGCTAAAGTTCCTTTATCGATTTTGGGTTTACCTTTTCAGTCGGGGATTGTCGCCGGCGAATCAAAGGAGCTCACTTTAAATCTGGCGACTTTCTTCAAATCTGGGCCGTCAATCAAGATCGCCTACCGTCCGAACAACCCGTGGAATCCATTTTCGCTTATTGTGAAAACCGGGACCGGGCCGTTGGGTTCGCCGCTATGCAGTTCGATGCTGATAAACGCCGAATTCAATTTACTGGGACGGGGGAACCCTAACTTTATGCTTCATTTCAAGCCGCAATTTGGGGATTTTTCCATCAAGAAATCGCAGTCTTCTTCGGTTTTGGATAAGCCGCTGGTGAAGTCTCTAAACGGCAAAGTTTTGGAGGATGATTCGTTGATTGAGGTTGTAGATTCCCCGATGTCGAAGGAAATCACCGTCTTGCCATCGCGAGCCGCGGGGGAGTTCGCTGGACTCTTCTCCGGGGTGGAGATGGAAGCGAGGACGACCTTGCCGGTGATGTCACGCGCGGTGGTGAATTTCCGGTGGGGAGTCGGGGTTCCATCGGAGATTATCAGCGAATCAACGGCTGGAAGTAATTTTAAAAAGATGCCGTTTCTGATACTGAACAAAATCGGGATCGAACACGTGGACGGCGCCCATTCGGAAGGTATTAACACAAGTAAACGCGTGGCGGGCCACGAATCGTCTAAAGCTGACGTGGCGGAGGTTTGCTTTAATGTTAAGCGGCAATTAGAGTTTTTGCAAGCGGAGAACGGGCTACTGAAGAAGGCCGTGGAGGATTTGAGGCGTGAGATTTTAAGCGGGAAAGCGGTGCCATTTGGCTGTGAACCGAATTCAGGTAAGTACCGAGAAATGGAGAGAAATAAAGCGTCGAGTAGTCTAGTCGAAGGCGGAGCAGGGAGACGAAATCAACAGAGTGAAGGCATTGAAGGGAGTTTAAACTACTGGACTTAGCCCTTTTTTATCTTCAAATTATTCGTTGATGTCGAAGATTTAGATCTTTTTTATTTCTTGTATTAATTTTGTGGATTTTATTAGAGATTATGGATTTTGTTTTTAGTTATTGATAAAAGCGAGAAATTTCGACTGTAATCAGAAGAATTAGGAGCTTGAATTTTGATAGAAGTTACTACCAAAATATAATGAGCGAGTTTAATTTACGTTAAAATAATTTTAAAAAATCATAGTAATTGGGTTTGATTGCTTTCATATTCAAATTGCTTAAGAGTAAAACAAGATATTTACAGTACAGGAAGCTTCATTCCAAATTGTGACTGTAGACAAATTATGTGACGGTGATAATAACACATGATCTATTTTTTAATATATTATTATCCTTGCAACCATAATGACAACGAAATTAATGAAAATACATAAATATAAAATAAAAAGATTCTTATGTGCTAACATGTTCAAAATTCAAAATTAAGTTTGCTCGATCCCAATCTCATGTAATAGCCTTGGGGCCTTGCGCTCAAAACTTAGCTGAACATAATAAACACATGCAATTTGCATCTCAGCTCAGAAAATAACTCGTGTGATATATGATAACAAACACCTCCACGTCCTATATCCAAATTAGGGATAATATTGTCATTTTATTTCTTGTCTTTTTCTTTTCTTTTTAATAAAAAAAGCTTTATCGATCAACTCGACTCACGTCCTCGATACTTATGCCATTTTCTTCACTCCCAGTAATATTTAACATTTAACACACCGTACAGAACGCAAAAGAAATTGAATTCGAACCGTAACTGTAATTTATAATCTTCATTTTCATGGATAAACCTAGGAGAACCTTCCCCGAGAAACAAACAGCATGGGGAACATGGGAGGAGCTCCTACTAGCATGCGCCGTACACCGATACGGCACGGAGAACTGGAGCTCCGTCGCCACTGAGGTTCAAAAACGAAGCTCCAAGCTCCAGCTCCTAACGCCTCGTTCCTGTCAACAGAAATACCATGACCTCCAACGCCGTTTCGCCCAGAACGATGCAATTTCTTTGACGGACAACGAGAGTATTCCCTGGCTCGACCAGTTGAAGAAACTTCGCGTTGCGGAACTCAAACGCGAACTTCAACGTTACGATCTCTCTATCGTGTAAATTTTCAGCTGTAAACATGTTTTGGAGATTTTTTTACTTCAAAAATTTTTGTTTTCAGAATTAGTCACGTCGTCTTTTTCTTTCAGGTCTTTGCAATTGAAGGTGAAGAGATTGACGGAAGAGAGAGAACAGAATGAAGAAGAGAAGGAGACGAAAAAAACGGATCAAGTGAAAACCGGAGCGGAAGAGAGGGAAGTTATTGATAATGGACCGGAAAGTTTAACCGGTAAACCGGACAGTGGAGACGAGTCCGACCGAGAAAACTGGTCAGTAAACGAGTCGAATTGGACAGATCCTAAAGCCGAGGACACTGAGAAAGAATCGGAACCAGCCAAACCTGTTCCCGATGAATATGTCGGTGAGGATGTTAAAGCAGCCGGAGAAGATTCGTGCAACGGGAGTTGTGGCAGTGCGGCGAAAAAACCTGAGAGGAAGCCGGAGTTGGGGGAATCCGTGGCCGAGTCGAAAGACGGGGGAGAGGTGGAGAGCTCGGTGAGCTTGTCTGGGAACGAGGAGAAAAGTGAAGAACCGGTGGAGCCGGGAAACGAGGAGGACCGATCCCCCGCCGCCAAGCTGGTGTCTATTGAATCTCAACCGTTGATTGAATGCCTCGAGATCATACGGTCTCATAAATTTGGCTCCCTTTTCGATCGCCTCGATACAAAGGTTAAACACATTCTCCATTATTTTAACCTTTTAAATTGCTATGATTATAATCATTATTATATTTAATGAATTTTGCTATTATTTTTAAAGACATTTAAGTCAGAATTTTTTTAAAATTCAATACAATAATAAGATTAGTGTAATAATAGCATTGATCCCTTTTGTTATAGATAATTGAAATGACCGAAATAACTTGGAATTTGTCGCGGCAAATGACGATGTTGTATGAGGGCAATTTTGTTATTTTAATGGGTGAATTTTTTTTGTGTATAGATGGACAAAAGATGTCCTTATTTGTTAAAACGTAATAAATGAGGCACCCTGATGATATTATCCCGTTCTTAAATTTAAAAGTTGGTGTCATCCAACGAGGCAGTGACGTTTAAGCTTCCTGTTTGTTCTTTTGACCGGTATTATCTGTGTGATCAAACGGCTGTAAAATTAGGTCATTAGCATTGAACTTTCTGGTTGTTGGCTATTACTTTATTAGGACGGGGGAAATCCAAATTCCTGTTTTGGGAAAATCTAATCACTCCCCAAATCAATTTTAATCTAAGCCATTGATTTTCAGATTTGTACGGTTGAAATTAAAATTGATTTGCTGGAGGGCGTGATTGGATTTTTCCCCAACAATAAGGGAGAATTTGGAATTCCCCCTTATTAGGACATAAGAGTATCGTGAAAGCAAATATTTCGAAGCGGATCAGACACTACTTGGCTAATCTGCTCGAATAGTTTGACTAAAAAATATATTTAGAATAGAAAACGTTGAGTCGGTTATACGAAATTTTTTATATAAATTAATTAAATGAAAATAACAGATTAATAAAACGAATGATAGTAAATAATAAACACTATGTGACAACTAATATTATTATGTTGTAACGATTTGTATTCTTTAATATTTTTATAGAAGCCTTTGTATTGTTAGTGATCTAAGAAGATAGTTTTATATAATTTAAATTTTCCGTATCAAAGTGAATATGTGCGTGATAAAGTCATAATTATCATTTATATCAAGTTATTATATTTATTTTTGTGTAATTTTCCACCATTAATTCCATGTGATAAGATCATTTTCATGCATAAGCTTCAAATACTGCAGGAAATGCCCAATTACAGAAACTTAATTCGACAACACGTAGACCTTCAAACAATACGAACGAGGCTGGAAGAAAATTGGTATTCAGGCTGCAACAGCAGTTTCTTTCGTGATTTGCTGCTCCTTTTCAACAACTCCATACTTTTCTTCAACAAGAAGTCCACAGAATCCACAGCTGCCATTGAGCTTCGACAAATTGTTTTAAAGGAAGTGTCTCGGCATATGGCTAATTCAAGCTCATCGCCGGAGGAGCAATCTCTGGTGGCATCCCCACTGTTACCGTTCCAAATTGTGAAACTAGAATCATCAGATTCTTTGCTGTCAAAATCAAACATTCTAGCCCCTCTTATTGCTTGTCGCAAACGAAGCTCGATCACTGCTAAACGATCCGTATCATCTACCTTAGCAGATAAGAAGAAAAATGAGCAAAGAGAGCAAACAGCAGCTTCAATTGACAAGAATTCATTTCCAGATTCGAAGCAGCATGATGATAAATTGTCTCACGTCGAGATCACGAAGAAGAGAACGAGAGAAAGATCTGCTCCAGGTAAAAGTGGGAAAACTAACTCAAAAACGAGAAAGAAATTAGAAGTTGGCACAAATGCTGAAGATGATTCCTCAAGTGAAGAACAGGAGGAGAGTCAGAGTGAGAATTTGGAGGATATGATCGAGAAAGAAAGGAAAAACAAGGTGAATGTTAACAAAAAGAAGAGAAGTGCAGCAAATTTTTTGAGCAGAATGAAAAGCAGTTCTCCACCCAGTAAAGGGTCACTGCTGGAAAAATGGAAGAGAGAAAAAGCTGAGCAGAAGAAGAAAAATGAGAGTGGTAAAGTTGATACAAAGAGAGAACCAATTACAAGAAAACGTTCTGGTGGAAAGAAGGAAAGTCCGGCTAAGAAGAATGGGGGAAGGCCGGTGACGAGAGCAACAGCGTTGCCATCTCCAGCACCGGCGGTTAGTAGGAAAAGGAGGAGGGAAAGCGTCGTTGAAATGGAGGGACGGGGAAGGAAACGTTCAAGGAAATGATTTTTAGATGGGTAAATTTGCCTGTTAATTATTATAATGTATAAATCATGTTAGGTAGTTTAATTTTATTTTTCTTCTATCTAATCATGTGTTAGCTTGAGACTTAAGTTAGAATAATTGAACTAAAAAAAGTATTATATAAAATATAAATTAACTTGTTTAAAATTAAATCTTCCTAATTTTAATATAAATTAAAATGTAAATTTAAAAAACTTTAACCTCTTAATACCTTTTATATATTTTTTTTTACTTTTAATGTCTTCCTAATTGAACTGATTGGTATATTTTTACACAAAGGTTGATACAGTAATTTTTAAAATATAATGGTGGTTATGTAAGTAAATAAATATTTAAAGAGAAAGGATTAGGGATTTTTTTTATATTTATTAAAAGTCATTAAATTTCAAAAAAGATTTGAGATATACATCAATTAAAGTGTATCACCTTAATTTTGAATAGAATCGAGATGACAAAGCTAAATTTTCTTTGTCATATTTAAGAGATATGTATTTTATTTTTATCACTTTAGTCTGTCAAAAATTAAAATGACATATTTTAATTAATTGAATGCACTATATCAATAATATGTCCCTTATTTTATCTTAAATTCTATAAATTGTATTAAATTATATAATCAAAATACTTAAATTTAATAAGTATTAATAAGTATAAAATTAAGTGTTAAAAATTTTTTTATTCTGTTTCATATTTGAAATGTGTATTGGATGGTAAAATCACTAGATATAAAAAATATATATTAATTTAATAATCTTTTCTTAATAAAATTAATGATATTTCTTCGTCTCTGTGTTGTTGTCATTCAATTAAAATTATCATTTAAAAATTAATTTTTTTTATTAAAGTAGTGTTTGTTACATTTTGGGAAGGTGAAATAAAAATATCGTAATTTTGGTTTAAGAATATTTTTATCATTTCTCAAAATGTATGTTTGGGAGTTTATATTAATTGAATAAGTCTATATTAATGTTTAATAAGTATTTAATAGAGTTTTGGTTAAATTTTAGAAAAAATTGTATTAGTTCTCCTGTGTACTATGAGTTTCAAACGTAAACAGTTTTAATTGTTTAAAAATTTAATTAATAAGCCGTTTATTTTTTATAAAAAATAATAGAATAAGAATTTCATATAATCAAATTTGAGCAAAATATAAGGTTATATGAGAGTAAATAAAAATCAAGAATAGATTAAGTTATTGTCAAATTTTATACAAATTTGTTGAGTAGACACTCAAATTTTTTAGCTAAATTTCTAATAATTAACATAGAATTTTAATACAAAATTTATTTATACTTAAAAAAGGTAGAAATATGAGTGTATAGAAATATATAGAAATAAAATTAACCTCCATATAAAGGAGAAAATAGCTTCAAAAGTGAAGGACCTAAGTAATATTTTTCTAGAAAAGTAATATTTATTGAGAAATTTGATTGATATTTATCATTTCGATGTTTTTCACAAAGATTTCAAAACTTCGAGCAAAATTTTCACTATTTTAAGTAAAATATTGATATTTTTATTTATTTTTTAAAATATATTGATATCTTTTGATGATAAATCACCTTAGAACAATTTTTAAAGCAAAAAAAGATTATTTTATCTATTTTTCATACTTTCTTATCCATTCGTTTATTGATTTCAAGATAAAACTTATCATGTCCTAATCCATATACATATTTATAAGGAGAACAAGAGTTAAATCCCTCATTTTTAGTGGCCTTTATTTCTTTCTCCCTTGGTAGCTCACATAACACTCTCATTTCCCTTTATCTCTAGTTTCTTCAAATTTCTACCTATTAAATCTTTGTTTTTTTCTATAAAATATTAATACTAAACATCTATTACAATATATAAGTATTATTTTGTCGATTTGGCAGAAACATCAAATAGGAGAATAACATAGAGATATTCTATTACTATTTATGATTTTGGGATTTCATCATTTTGAAGCTTCTTAAAGTTGAATTTAACTTTTTTGATAAATTCATAAACAATCTATAACCTTAATTTTAAGATTAATTGAAGGATTGAATATTAAGATTTATTGTTCCTTAGTTAGATTTATTTTTATTCATAAAAATCCAAGTTTTATTATATTATTTAGAGTATAGAATTTATATATATGCATTTAGATTATTGGTATTGCAAAATTAAAAAGTTAGGCATAAAGAACAATAAATTTGTTTACTATAAGCATAAACTTTACTGTACAATTCATAATTTGATGTTATCTCGATAAAATAGAATAAAATTGAGATAATTGAGTATAATAAAAAAATTAATTATGAGTTTATAATAAAATCGGATGTAAATTGAATGAAAAATTAATAGAATAATAATTTTTAATTTTATATCAAACAGGGCATTCACATACATCTTTCAAGCATAATATATGATATTTATAAGAAATAGTTGTTAATTTTATGTATTTATTCGTTATAAATACGGACAACATAATTTAAAGATCCCTATTGTGA
Source organism: Trichilia minutiflora (assembly GCA_035590515.1). Classification (NCBI taxonomy): domain Eukaryota; kingdom Viridiplantae; phylum Streptophyta; class Magnoliopsida; order Sapindales; family Meliaceae; genus Trichilia; species Trichilia minutiflora. Next base: position 6,327,911 of record JAVXUL010000005.1, on the reverse strand, counting down.
GGAGATTGTCAGCAGAATGGTTTCTAATTGCATATTGATGAATGAATTTGTTTTCAATCTCTTTTAGTCTTTTTATAAAGTCATTTACAAAAACTTACATGTTTTACATATTATTACGATAGAGATATTTTGATATGAAATAACTCTGGGAGGTAATGATATTGTGGTTGTGTGAAAATTAGGATAAAGTTTCATTACTTACGGTAGATTTAGTTAATAATATTTTGATTCCAATATATTATTTATGCATACATTTAAAACTGAATGTCGATTATGAGTTTCATGTTATATTGAGGTCATAAACCGTCTGTAATTATATCTCTTTAATATTTTGATATGTTTTTATGAGATTTACTAAACCACTATATTATAAATATTGATCTTATCATTTGAGTATGATATATTTAAGGTTAAGAGGCCAAACCTCTTACTAAAATGTACAAATTTTAATGAGTTTTTATGGGTATGGCCTGAGAATTAGTATTAAATAATTTTAATTTGGATTATGGGTTTGAGATGGATGGAACCATATATTGAGATTGAGGATATCCTATAACCAATTAAAGCGAATGAAAATCTAATAGATCTAATATATTTAGTATGTTATAATAAACATATGAGTGTGTGAATACACATACATATATGCGTGTATGTGTACTTGAAATATTATATTTTATTATTGTTCACCCAATGAATATTTAAAATATTCATACTTTTCTCCCATTTTTTAAGATAGGGTATTTCAATGCTCAATTTTATTAATTTTTTTATAGACTTTGTTATATTTTTAGGTACTCAATTATATTTATATAGTTAGTCTATTAAAATTTAAAATTAATTTATATTAAATAGACTTATTTTATGTATTTAACTTATTCGAGTGTATTATGATTTGATTTTATATTGTATAACGTATTTTAGATTTTTGATTTTAAATCATTATATTATAGTATTAATACTTAATTTTATAATTTAATTTATCAATCAGATATCAAATTATATATTGAATTGTACTTTAAATTGAAGATACTGAGTTTAGTTGTATATATTTGTAGAAATATAAAAATTTTAAAAATTGAATTTTATTTAAAAAATAAATTTTTAAATATTAGATATATTATAATTAATAAAATATTTTCTTAAATTATCGAATAGTATGAGTTTTAGAATCAGGTTATGATATAAAAGCTATCTTATTAAAAAATAAAAAATAATTATCATATATTTATCATCTAAATATCAGTTATCTTTATAAAAATACAAAATTATTCCTCAAATATTTTGAAATTTATTTTTCTTCTAAATAAATATTTTGTGGTCAAAAGAACTAAAGAAAAGTCTAGCTATTTCTTTTATCCCCTTTCATAGCATGACAGCCTCGGCCAAGCATTACATCCTCTCTGTGTCAAACATAAACGCCAAAGTCCAAAATGGCGTGATTCCCTTCAACGAATTTACAGTAATTTTCTGGCTGGGTATGCGTCATCAATCTTCCTTTCTTCAACTACTTCTATGGGTCTCTGTTTTCGTTTGCTGTATTTCTGTTATTGTTTTATTTATTTGTTGGCTTATTTTGATGGATGATCGTTCGTTTTCTTGCTTGATTGGACGCTTTTGATTCTTGGTAATATTTATTTACATTGATTTTAGTGTTTTTGAGTTGGGTCTTCTCCGTAATCGATTATGGAGTTTTCTGCTGAATGATTCACGCATATGTTTTATTTGTCAATTATTGATAAAGTTTCTTTTACTATGGATCTATGAACTTTTTTTTAATACTTGATTGAAGCTGTTAAATTCTTAGGATAACATTACATAACTTTTTGAAGCTTAGAAGTTTAGTATTTGAATTCTTCTCTCGGATAAAATGATCTAAATTCTTGTTTTTCCAACTTGATATCCAAAGATATTTCTATTGTTCCAAAAAAACAGATCCTGTCTTTGGTGAAGATCCATCTGTGCTGGTTTACTTGGATTTTAGAAGTATTGTTCTATGAATGATAAATGGTTGAAGCTTCTGTAGAATTTTAAGGGATTATCTGTTGTTATTTAGCCTGATTATTTGAAAGTAGTTATGTCTAAAAGTTTTGCATCATGGTGAAATTCTGTTAGTTGAAGATTAATCTAGGACAGATTGAGCTCTTAGGCATCGATGTAGTATCTTGTTAGGAGTTCGCTTTAGCACTGGACAGTAATATTGGGCCTCTTGATTTGATGATTGAATGATATTAAGTTAGCTGGAATTCTCTAAGATTTCTTCTCTCATCTTTCCGTGGCAATTATTTTCCTTTTGCTAGATATGTTTTGAGTCCCCTTCAGCGGTTTGATCCCTGCTGAAAGATTTTTTGTCAATGAAAATTATCATTAGAACTGATTTCGATCATGGAGAGCAATCCACTTGAAATTTTTGTAGGCTATAGAATTGTTTACCATCCCCATGGTATTCGCTGAAGTTATTCAAATATTTGGATTTGTTTCCACAGCAGTTGTGTATTTAGGTTCTACATGTAGCACCAATGTATTTTTGAACATTGGTCTTTATAAAGAACATGCGACAATTTATTCGATGCATTAAGTGAAGATGGAATGAATATACCACAAGCAAGAAATTCTCATGTCTTTCTCATTGTAGTGTGGCAAAATCCAGGGTGATCAACTCTGTAGTAAATGATGATACCTTGAATTGAGTTTGGCTAGCTTGCTTTGGTTGAATGACAGAAGAATATAAACTGTATAGTTCCCCACTTGATTTTAGGACCTCTTTTGATGATGATGTTCCTTCCGCTGATTTTATGTAGAATATTGTTTGTTTCTGTGAGAGTTTGAACCACTGGCAGTTTCATGATGTTCTTAAATTCGTTGTATTAAATAATTCATGTCTATCCTTTGGATGACCTGTCTAAGACTCCAAATGTCTGCTTCTTAGAAATTTTCTTGTAAATATACGTCTGTTTGACACTCACACAAATAAAACAAATTGAAAGTTCATCTCAACCTTTTTCCTCAATTATGTCATTGTTTGGGAAAGATAGATGGAGGTATTTATACTGTACTGATCAAAAGATTCCACTTGTTGTAACTGATAATTTGAGATCCTTCAATACTATTCTCATTGAATTCAAATGACTTTATTGAGCAAATACTAGTGGAACTGCAGATAATTATCGGTGTATCAACCAATAATGACAGAAAGAATTAGAACGTGATTGTGATTTTGACTATTACTGTAATAAACAACATTATATGTCCTGCTGGTCCATAGTTGATAATGATACAGTTTCTGACTCTGGTTGTTTGGATTGACAAAGCTGTTGCCTTTGTAAGTTTGCTGCATCTTTTGGTGTAATTGCTTGGCTTCTTCCTTTCTTCAGGGGTATTTTCTCGGGGTATTTGATGTTCTACTTCTTGCCTTAGTACTAGCCTCAGTTTGATAGCAGCTGAAGTATGATATTGATATTGGTCATAATGGCATTACTCAATATATGAATCTGCGTTATGAGCTTCTGACTTAAAACATCTCAAGTCAAGCACATTGTAGTAGGTATCCTGATTAACAATTGTTTATATTAGGAACATAAATATTTATATACGTACACTGTAACGCCATTTGAGTTTTTCCTCTTGATTGCCGTTTACCATTTAATTTCTGAGTTTAGAATTCATTACTGCAACTATTTTGCAGGACTGAACACGCCGAAAAAGTTACACGCCGAAAGAGGCATCTGTGAGTATGAAAGTGAAATAATACCGCGAGAAACGATCCCTTACATTGTCAGATGTCTCCAGTAATTTTAATATGATATTCCCACTTCTAAAAATATTCCACCTCCAGAGCTATAAGCTCATTTTGGCGAGTTTATTACATCTAAGTTGGGGTATTCCCTTGTTAAATTAGGCTAGTGAACAAGTTGAATATTGTTGATTGTCTGACAAAATTTGAGGATGCCTAGCCATCTTGAACGTTACACGCTGGAATATCAATGATTTCAGCAGACGACTGACGAGACTCGCTGTTATTCATGATCCATAAGCTGCACATGGGATACCGGCCGTTCTCCATCTGATTTTAAGCAAACAAGCAAAAAATGAAAATTACAAAAAGAAAGTAAAATTGATATTATATTGGATCAGAATTTTCAAAAAAAAAAAAAAAACAGAAAGAAAAGGTAACAGCGTTCGGTTGCTTAATGTACCTGCTAAATGGACGACGTGATAAAGAGATTCAGTTTGTTCACTAAACCAATTTTTATATAAAAAGATAACAATTGATAATTTGTTTCATACAAGCTCGTTAAAACTAATGATTGTTTTTCATTTTCACTGAAGAGATTACAAGGGTTGGAATGGCAATAAGATATGACAAATATTCTCGACTCCATTAAACATCACTAGTTTAAATATTAACTGATAAGAGAGTGCTATGACAGAATTTCCGTTTGCTTGCTTGATAACAATTGCTCGGGCGATTTTCAAAATCCCATGTAACCAAAGATATAATCAACAATTGGAGAAAACAGAATAAATTTTCATGAACGCATGTATTTATTACCACTTTCACCTTTGGATGCATCTGCAAGCCTTGAAATCAATCAACAATTGGAGGAAACAAAATAAATTATCATGAACGCATGTATTTATTACCACTTTCACCATCGGATGCATCTGCAAGCCTTGAAATCGCATCAACGAGGGCCTGCTCCTGGTCCTGCATTATGTGATACAGTCTCAAGCTTTAGTGATGCCCAAACAAGGATAGATAAGCAGAAATTTGATTAGCAATGATCTTACTTTTAACATTTTCTTTGCTCTTTGAAGCTCAAGAGGATCTGGATGACTAACATCAAAAAGTCTCTCTACCTGTAAACATTTACTGACAAATGAGAAAAAACTGACACTAACAATCAGTGAATTGGCTTGAGTTCATTGCATACCTCTTTTACTAGTGACTCGGTGTTCAGTAATTCAATATCATCTGAAATCTTTTCAACTCTACTCTGTGACGGTGTAAATTCTTTTCTAAATTGACTCTGATCCTTTGTCAATCCTCTCCCTCTTCCAGAACCTGGAATAGAACTGCCACGGCCCATAAGTCTCTTAATTCCACGACCTTGCCCACCAAACCCTCCTCGATACATTATACCTGGGTCCTCAACTTCCCATTGAATATCGTCATGAGAAATCTGTAATCAATAGAATAACAAATCGTTCAATCAGCTGGACAAAAAAATTATCCTGTTGTGAGAAAATTTATTTCTTGGAACACAAATGCTTCTGATAATCAAGAACTTAAATGTCTCGCTTTTAACCGTTTTTAAATAGCTGGGGTTTTAGAATTTCAACTCATTCAGTAAATGAAACACATAATCTACTATTGTACCATCATCTACTATTGCATCAAACAGATAAAATCCAGTCCCGATTAATGGTTCAATCGTGTTTAACAAGCCAAATGCAGCCCAAAGTTGCTTTCATTGTACATAGCAACATTTGAATTGACTCATTCGACCCTAGTTTTGTGGGTAATGTGGAAGGTAATAGGGATTCAAACCTTTCACCCTATAGGGTGGGAACGATGCATGTATCTAAGATCCGGGGTAGAGTAGGATTTGGTTTCCCTCATCCCAAATACACTATCCAAAAGACAGAATATTGATTTCCCATCTTGTTCTTTAGCCTAGAGGTATGTTTGGGATTAAGGTTCTTTGGCTTTGAAGTCATAACTGGTGTGGGATAGAATTACTAGGTTTTAAATATAAGTGGACCCACTAAAATTGGTATTTACCAAACACTTTAATAGTCGTGCTAAGTTATGCAGAGCAGTAGCAATCATAGAGTCAAACAAACATAGTGAAGTCAATTAGGATGCAGTGCAACTGACTATATTGCTATCCACTATCAGTACAGCTAAAAACCAGCCTTGTGCTCTTACAACTCTTAGCAGTGAGTCCAAAGGCACAAGCACATACTTGGAAACAATTGCACAACTTATTTAGTATTTAAAAATATACAAATCCGTGTACCAAGATATCTAAATGGCTGCTGCACCATTTGGCTACGAAATGGGCAAGAACAATTACCTCTTTGAGATTAACCCATTCCCATGTCTCATTTGCCGTATTAATATCATAAACTAAAGCATGCCGCCCCTGTAAAGATATAAAATACAGGTGAGCATATAAAAACATGCAATCAATATATAAAACAGAAAGCAAATATTTCAAAAAGGAAAACAAAGATGAACATGAATAGATAAAGAAAATGTGGTTGTTCCTCTAGAATAAATCATAAAGAACATGTACCTAAAATTGTGCTTTGGACATACCTCACCAGGGTTGTAATCAGTAATGACAGCCTCATAGAAGTTGTTGTCTTCAGGCCATCTTGTCCATACTTTCCTTCCAATTAAAGGATCATATGTTGCTGCTTCAGCAGGTTCATTTGTGGAAATCGTACCAGAGGAACTGCGAATTATAAATGACCTATTTCCTGCAGTACCTGTGGAATGGTTCTGCATGGAGCTTATCATGGGTAAACCATGCAATGACTGACCCTGTTAAAGAAAATAAAATCAACAAAAACCAAACCAAAAATATTTAAATGACTCAATCTACAATCTTCTTTGCTCTGCCATGTCAAGTGTTTGAACATAATAACATGAGCCTTTTGCCTCTTAATCCTAAAGCAGCTCCTTAATTTGCATCTGAAACAATGGAAAGCTGGCTGTAGCATACTAGGTGATAGAGAAATTACCGATTGTGATGTTTTCTGTCTCTTGCGGGATGCTGAAATGCTAGGGCTGGGCAAAAGATCATGAACAGGCTGGGATGTGGCAAGTCTGGCAGCTTCGTTTTCACCTGCCTGTCTCCAATCCCTAATAAAATTGTCCAAAAAATAACATATTAAAAGATGAGATGAGACAGATCCCTTTACATATTAATCACTGATTCTCAACTATGAAACTAACATGAAGCACCCAACCTTATTCTTTTGATCACATCATCAGCATTGACCTTGGTCAGAAGCTCCCGGTGTTCATCATCTGATACTCTCAGCTCTTTCCTAAGTTCCGTTATCAAACCTTCCTTTTCCTGTAGAAGAGGTATAGAATGTGACAATCAAACTAGATTGGCAGGATAATAATCTACGAGGATAAAAAAAATATGTATCAAAAAGGAAAATGTAAATACCCAAGTAATGGCATCGGCCTGAGCTTTGAATGCCCGCAGTACAGCACAGTAAGCTTCTTGCTCAAGTTGATGAATTTGGGCCTCCATGTCAGTATGAATCCTTGAAAATGAGGCAGAACCTATAATAGATCTTCCATTTACAGCAACACGACCTCCTCTTGGAACTCTATTTTGATGTGGAGGGAAATCATCGTCAGTACCTGTAATTATTTCAGATAAAGCCGTCTTTCTGACCTCTTTTTGGAATGCTTAAAATTCAAAAACTGCATTGATATCTTTGAACTATTATCTTAATCTTAATACTATCAGTTTCAGAAAATTATAGAGTGTAGAAGTTGGACATGGTGATATATTTCAAAGGTTATAATACATACGAAAGCAAGTTAGAATTGATAATTTAGGAAAGTTTGAGTTCAAGCATAAAAATTAAATTATAAATATAAAAAGGAAACATCAATTTAAAGCAACTTGAAAATAATTATGTCAAACTTAAAGTTTCTAATTACTGATCCATTGGCTTAAAGTGTCTACATATCAATTCATTAACTTTCCAATAGCTATCACACTAAACAGCTTTCTTGCTTCATTCTCATTGTTATTGCCATTTTCATTTTCACATCATTAGTTTTAGCCTATTCACATCAGGTAACATACTTTCACATAATAGCCAACTGGCACAATCCAAATGGCGGCAAACCAAATGCATTAATGTTACAAAACAGTTCCAGTAAAAGGGAAGGAACAGAATTGGTCAATGGCATAGAAGTTTACAAATTGTTCCTTCACTCGTGATATACTGCCAATAGTTTAGTTTTGCTTTCTGGTAATCTATTTTATAATCAAAGTATCATGATAAAATATTGAAAATATCAATTTGTGAGTATTTTGCAACAAATGAAGAAAGTAACAGAACAATAACAACACAAGGGGCAAGCCAAAGCAAGAAACACAAACGCAGAATAAAATCGAACCCTAACATAGAATTATTCGAAAGTTGGCCAGAATCATCCAAAATTCAATTAAAACCCTAAACCCTAATCTACCAAATCATTCTAAAAATGCCAAGAATGCACATAATTCTTCTAAAAAGGAACCCTAAATCACAAAGGAAATTACCAAAAACTGCACAAAAATGATCAAACTCTACGAATTAACCATAAAGCTCACCGCTACTGTCGGCAACCTCATATTCCATACCAAGAATCGCCCGAAAAATCTATTCTTTGTCTAATAAACAACACAAAACGAATTCCGAGAAATCCAAAGGAGGAATTTTCACTCAAAATTCACAAGAGCTGTAGCAGAGAAGCTGGTCAATAGCAATAATAGGGAGAAAGACAACAAGATTTTAACGCATTACAATGCGAAAAGCTCAAAGATTTAATTTTGAGATAATTTAGCGAAATAAAGGCAATATTTTTAAATTGCTTGCATACTGCAAAAGGGTTTTGCAGAAGATTGAAATCGGTTTGCGAGGGAGAAGGAAAAACGAGGGATTTTGCACTGGTATTTATTTTCTTTATTTCTCTTATTTATTTATATTCCGTTATACAGACCGTAGTTCAAGGTTATATGACGACGGCGGTTTTTCATTTTAAATACCCCTAAGATTTAAGAAACTATCACTGAAAGAGAAAGTTTGATAAAATTGTCATTTAACTCCCCCGATGTTATAATTGACCATTTGTTGACCGTCAGTGACGAAGGCATATTTTTGTTTGAAATGTAACATGTCACTCAGCGGTTTACTTGACACTATGAAAAGTTCAAGGCCATATTTTTTAATGGTTTTGCAAACGATTCATCTGTTTTTTTTGTTTTTTTTTGCTTTGGATTTTATTAATCTCAAATTTTCAATTGTTCCAAGTTGTTCATGACTTAGTTTGGTTTTCTCTATCTCGAAGAACAAGAGTTGGAGAACCCACATCAAAAGTAAAAGAATACACACAAGATCTATTAAAGGAATGCCTCTCTAAGGATTTTATCTCAACCACAAAATAAATTTTTTTCTTCCCCATCTTCCAACTCCGACAAAGAAAATGAAGAAGATAGTAAAGAAATTAATGAGTTGATTTTTCAGTGTTTTTAAAAAATTAATGGAAAGGTTTAACATATGATCCTTCCCTTTGAAAAATATTTAAAGCAAAGTTTACATTTATGTTTCTCAATTACAAAAAACCAATCAGCACTTTCAATATTGTTTGAAAAATATTTCGTTTGTTGAATAATAATAATATTCAAGCATTATTATTGTTTGTTTGTTTACAGTGGTCATTTCCGGTTATTTTTCTAATTTTTAATATACTATTAAACAAATTTATCAAAAAGTATAATTATATTTGGATCCCTATATTTCATAATTTTTACAGATAATCGTATAGTTTATTTGTTTGCGATAAAGAGATCCAGAGTTAACTCCTAAAGTGGTAAATCTTATCCTGTTGTGTCATAATCATACCTTAAAATTTAGTTTAAACTTTAAATTGTGCTTTGTGTCATAATCATATTGCATCTAATTTTTAAATTATTGATTTAGTATGTCTCAGAAGTCCTTTTTTTCTAAATTTTTTTATGTATTAAAACTATTAATATATTTTTTAATTTAGTTTTTATATAATAAATATTGTGGATATTATTAATTTATAATTAATGAAAAATTTAGTTCAAGTGACACAGGATCTTTAAAAAATGGAAAGAGAGCTTAATTGGATTAGGAGAAATTTTTTAACTTTCGAATGATCATTTTTTAGAAAAATAAAGCCCATTTTCATTTTTTACTTTTATCATCTAACCTTCGGAATGGGTTAATGAATTATCAAATCCATTTCCATTTTTTGAATATAAGGAAGAGTAATTCACTTCTAATTTCTAAAAAAATTGATTGATTTGGTCAAATTTAGATTGCAATATAATCTTCTTAATTAAGTTTCTGAGTTATTTCCATACGTATATATTTTTTTCTCGTGATTCCAAATGAAATTAAAGACTCAACTAACTAAATAAAATATATATTTAGCTGACAAGCCAACTAGCTGTGGGTCCAGTTGAGGTCAAAATTAAGTTGAGAACGATCACATGTTTAAACAAATACACACACACACATAGAACTCTGATTTCTTATTAAATCTATCTATCTAAAGAGGATTCTTTTGTTTTCAATATTTTATTTTCACTTTTTTTTTATCTATCTATAAACCGTCCTTTATTTTTAAGATTTTATTTTCATATTTTTTTTAAAGATAATTTAAAGTATTTAGATTTTATTTTAATTTTTTTTGATAATTTATAGTATTCAGATTTCGTTTCAATTGATGAGTTTCATTTAACTAATCTCTTAAAAAATATCAACTAAGCATATCATATTTTAGTATTTTATTTAAATTACGAATAATTAGTTAGAATAATTTTAGGATCTGTATTTAAATCACATACCTCAAATTCAATTCATTATCATCAAACTATACCCATAAATGATTTTATTTTCACACTTGTTAATAATTAAATATAAATAATTTTAATAATTGATAAATACATTAATTATAATGTATTAATAATATATTAATTATATGTGAAAATTTTAATTTTAATTCTAACTATATCTTAATTATTATATTAATTAAAATAATTCTTTTTACATTTTTACACAACCTCGTCTTATTCCTTAAACAAAGTGAAATAAATCGATGATAACTCGATAATTTTTTTTTTAATTATAAAAAAATGTTTAGTAATAGCTAATAATAATAATAACTTTTTATTCGCAACATTTAGTCTATACAGTTTAATATACTGTATAGTTTAATATACTGGGTAGATCCAATATTACTTATTATCTAACCCAAAAATTAAGTAAGATCATATGACAAAACAATTTTTTTTTTTTTTTGGAAATTTGGAAACTCCAACCGTCCGCCAACACCCAGAGATTTGTTTGTCTCGGATTTGTCACGGGGACCCAGGTCCTCGATTATCCTAAAACAGAGTCACAGAAACGAGACCCAGGCCTAAACCGAAAGCGCCCGTGATATCCTGACCGACAAGTATCCTGACAGACGGTACTAAACGACTAGAGAAAATCGGGGTCTGATCCCCTAGGTGCTTCAACAAAAGTGTTATGGGGGGAATTGAACTTAGGACCTTGAGATCCCAAGCCCAATTCCTACCACCAAGCCACAGGGGGTTTCAATTTATTTTTTTACTAATTAAATATTTACTTTTAACATTTTCCTTTAAACTGATGGAACCATTGCCTATACTAATTTTGAAAAATTAAAATATCATTGTACATTTTATTGAAATATATATATATACACGCGCGAGCGCGCGGACACACATTGATACGTACATATGTTTTATAATTTATATAAGAAAAAGTTATCCCAAAACCACGTGTAGTAGTATTGTACACGCATGCACACTATTAAAAACCAACTGCAACTTTAGGATCTCTTGTTTTCATTGCTTTCATTTTCCTCATCATCACAATTTTTCTCTCTAATTTTCTCACTGAAACTAGAAACAAAGCCAACTGCTCATGAAGATCTGTTGCATAAATTTCCCTGCTTTCATTTCCCTGCTTCTGATTCATATTCTCATTGTTTGCTCTTCATTCTCTGTCTGTTATAACAATGAAATGAGTAGTAGTACTACTAATCCAGTAGAGAATAAAAACAATAACAGGAATATTATTATAATTTCAAGGAAGCTGCTGCTGCTTAATTCCATGGCTTCAGTTTCTTCAGGTTTCAGAAAATTTACTAATGGAGGATCCAAGAAAGTTGTGGAGCAGAGCCTGAGGAAGGCGCCTCCGAGCCTGGCGAATCCTATACAAAATGAAGTAAAAACTTAGGAAGATTTTCGGAGATCGATCTCAATTCAAGCCTGAAGAATTATTATTTTGCTATATTTTTAGTTTTGATTTATTTAATTTTGGTCTTAGATATTGTTTATTTTGTTATTAGGTTTTTAATTATTTGTTTTATTATTTTTTTATATGTTGAAATTTCGTATGTAAGAAAGTGTAAAAAATTTTAGGTTCATCAAGCAGTACAGTTTTTTCTTCGTGGGTTAAGAAATGAAATGGGTAATTTCAGGATTCCGATTTACATGAATTTTCTTTAATTCTCTCAACAGTTGTTTGGGCAAGCCAACAGATATGACTGGTCAGTGAGACTAATCCTAACTAGCACAGGACTTCAATAACAATGAGTTCCCTTTACTATATCTTAACACTTTTATTTATTAATTATTTGTCAAAAATATGTATTTATTCACTATATATAAAAATATAAATTAATAGAAAAGAGTGAGCAAAAGTCCGAATATATTTTTTAATTAAAGGTGATTAATTTAAATTATTGCAAATTTTTTGGCTGAACTCTCAAAAATAATTTTGATTCCTATTTAAAAAAGATTTTGACCACATTTTAGTAGAGATTTTCAACGAAATTAATCTTTAAAATATTTTTAATAAATTTCCAAGTTTAATTGTTTGATGAATTTTAAAACTATCCAAATCTGCTTTATAAAATAAAACATTGTAGATCAGAATGGTATTAAACTCTTGTAAAGCTCTGGCTATCCTACCAATAATTAATACTAAACTTAGAGATACACTTTGAAATTGATCAATGGTGTTCGCTGTTCGGAATCCCATGGTAGAGGTTTGTTTTACATTTAATTAAGAGTTTCATTTTAATGTAATTTCTTTGTCTGCAACTCTTTGTCACATACTATAAATTTAAGAGAAAAGGAATTGCCATCGTTTGTTGTTCATGTGCAAATGAATTTATAAAATCAAATCAAACAGAAGACAGAATGGAAAGTAAGGTGTCCACGTTGGGTCGGTCCAATTTGTACACTGTTTTGTTGCTAATTTATATTATATCTAACTTTTAGGACTAGAATAGATTGGCTTTACACCACAATATTTTGGATCACATCTGTATTTAGAATACAGGAATGGTTCATGATTTTCTACTAATAGGAATTTAATGGACCCAGACCTTTAACAAGTCATTATTTTATTTTTGTATTTATTTATCAAAGAGAAAGAAAATTTAAAGGTCTAGATTTTGTTTAAAAAAAAAATTCAACATACTCCCTGATGATTTAATAAAAAAACATAAATTATTAAATTTTTATACAAATTGATGTGTAATATTGTATAATATTATTTGTTTTATTCTTAATAAGCGAAAATTTAAGATAATAAAAAAAAGAGAGAGAGTATGTAATAATAATCACATCAATATATATAAAAAGATTTCGTATTCTATTAGTTTCCGAATCTAGCCCAACTGTGAGAATGTTCTCTTGCAAGCCCATAATGATTAATGAAGGATGACGCCTACCAAAATGTTTGGGCTTAAATGCTGCTATGAATTCTTAACATAGAAAGGTTTGAGAGCCAATAACCCTTAACAAGAAGTCAAGAATAATTGCTCCCTTTAGGTTTCTTCCATTTATTTATTTATTATTCTGTTCTAATTGATATTCTTTTTATTAATAAAGAATATAACATTCTTCCCAAGATCTATAACGAGTCGAAATGCATTATATCAATATCTTATAAACTGTTCCATATATCAGTCAGACTACTCATATAATATTATAACACAAAAGTGTTGTGAGATTATGATCAAAATTCTAGGGTAACAATATCATTTTATTTTAATTTCCTAAATATTTTTAAATGTATTTTGTACAAGATGCCCATTTGAGAAAACAAAGAATATTATTTATTAGTGGACTATAATTGTAGCATGTTAATTTCCTAATGCAAAATAGTATTCCAAGTATTATGTACCATTTATTTGAATTTGTGTTGTACAGTATTATTTTGATGGGCAATGCATGTGTGTCTTCTAAAGACAAGAAAAAAAAATCAACCACAATTTATCTGGCACTTAGAATGACCCTTTATTTGGTTGGGAATAAAATTTTGCCAATTATAGGATTAAATTTTAAATGAAATCCAATTATGGTAAATATTAACTATGGAGTAAAAGTTAGCATTTGTTACATTCTCTTTTGATTTGAACTTATACAAGTTTTCAAAGATTTTTCACCGTAAAAAGTTAGATCGAGAAATTTTTTTTGATATGTTATGTTTATAAAATAGCTTTTTAGCAATATCTAATAGTAAGATCATTTAAAAAGGCATAATATATATGAGTAATAAAAAGAAGAAAACAAGAGTAGCTAAATTAGGAGGGCAAAAAAATATTCATAAAATAAAAATTGATGAAACCCTAAAAATTACGGGTATAAGATTGATCATGTTAAATTATTTGATGGCCGAAGTCTACCAAACGAAAGAAAGACAAACAAAACCTTGATTAACTAAATATTTGCAACCTGGTTAACCTCTCTGATATCAAATACACTTAATTATATTTGAAGTAAAAAATCCAAGAAACAAGAACTTTTAAACAATAATATAAGCTACAAAGAATAAGATATTGCTAGTACTCTCTACTATAATCTTATCTAAATAGCAAGAATAAAATCCAAAGAATGATTTAAATAAGGGAGACCAATGGAACCAAAACCCAATATAGTTCATCTAAAGTTCTCTCTAACTTACTCTCTCTAACATGGGCTTATAGTAAAGAAGATTACAAGAGATAAAAAAGGAAAAAAAATTGATGCCTTACACAACTTATTTTACAGTATGCAGAAACTCTGTACAACAAAATCATATTTGTCATACAGAGCTTGACTAGTCTTTGGCTTCTCTATTTCTATTACTGTTTAATTTGTGTATATAATTAGGGGTTAATAACACCCGGATGCCCTTTTTTTTTCTTACAAATTTAATATAAGTACACATGTAGCATTAATGCAAAAGCAAAACTAACAATAATTATTTAATTTGAACATAAAATATCTTGTAGTTGTAGTGGAACTAAAAATGACGGCCGGCACCAACTAAACTCCGACCAACAAGTCAGTGTTTAAAGAAATAAAATAAAAATTAGTAAATAATTGGTCTACCTGCATTTTCATTTCTCTAATTAAATTAAAGACCTATGAAGATACCACACCGAAGAAAAAAAGACTTATAAGATCCCACTTTAAGAAAAAGACTTACGAAGATAAGCTATTTTTTTATAACCGTTATTTTAATAAATATAAATTATAAAATAATTTAAAATAATTCATTGTATCACTTCAACTACAATGTGCCAAGGCCCATGAATTGCGATGTCCCCACTCTGCAATTCTTTTCTAATGTTCTTTCTTTCACAGTTTTACACTTTTTGTCCACATTTGATTTTTTTTTTCAAAGAAATCAACTAGAATAAAAAGAAAATCTGGTTGTTTAAGCACCATGGATTGTACTTAAAAAAAAAACAGTATTTCGATGTGTTAGCTAAAAGTTGAAGGTGGGTGAAGTTGAAATACAAATTTTCTACGATCCTTTTCATTAGAAAATAAATTTTTTTAAATGAATTATACTGTATACTAACCCCTAAACAATTGTTTTTGAGTGATGAAATGATAATTTTATGAATAATTCAAGTCAGTTCTTACGTAATCAATTATGAGAATGTCATATGCATGTGTATTAACTATTAAGAACCCACGAGATCCATCAAGATATTTCTTTTGGATATGAATTTTTTAGTAGGTCCTACAAAAATTTATAACCTTCTCGTTAGGTCTTAGCTCTCCTTGGGTAAAAAATAAGCTATAAGCCAGGTGGCACAAAGGAATATCATCTGGCGTAAGAATACAATTTTTTTTTTCCAATTTACTTTCCCACTTTGTTTTGAGCTTCTGGTGCTATTAATTATTTTTGAGTTCAATAGTATTCATTTTGTATAACCTGGATTTTCCCCCTTTTATTTGATTATGTGATTTGCGTGTTTAGGAATTACTGTTGTTTTCATAACTAATTTGTTTTTAGAGTTTCACGCAAGTGTCTTCTGCATTTAAAATATGTTTATTTAATTAAGAAAATGCAAGACTCCCAAATAAGTTAAACTTTTTTCAATAATCGATGAAATTAGATGATTAATGTGATAATGCCTTAACTTTTAAATAATCAATGTTTATTTTATTGAAGAAGTAATTAATTCTATGTCTATTTAATTGAGCATTACATATATATATATATGTATGTATTGTAAATTTTAAAAGTAGGTATCACAATGTGCTAGAAGTTAATTAGGTGAAGAAATTGGTAGGCAGTTGAGTTGGGGATTAACACATGTAATCACACTTGTTCCAAAGCTTATATGGTTCCAAATCATGAATATAATGATTAGCACAATGACAAATTTTTTTTTTTTTTAG
>JAVXUL010000005.1:6283528-6308568 GCA_035590515.1 Trichilia minutiflora | reverse complement strand
TATATATGTCATTTTATTACAGAAAAAATCAACATAAACCACACAACCAACAAAAATCACCGTGATTTAAGTCTAGTCTATGTGGTCAAAACTTTTCATAAATCTATCTTTACAAAATGAAGAAAAACAAAGAAACTAAAACTAGAAGATAATAATATGAGCACCAAGACATCTCTCAAAATTGATCCTAAAAGAGAATGATATTATGATATAATACATTTTTTTATCAGTCATTTATGATTATTTAATATTGTGATGTGATAATTTTAAAATCATAATTATAATTATAAATATCAAATATTAATATATAAAATATAAAATATAAGATATGAAATTTGAATTAATATTATTAAATATTTTTAAAATTTATTTTTGAAATACAGCATAAATTTTACAGTTCCGAACAAAACCTTAACATAACTAATTCACAAAGTTAATAACTTAATGAATAAATCCTTAATATTGTCACTTAACTAATCACAAGATTATTAATTAATTAACTAGTTAATATTGTCACTATCATTTGTCTTTCACAAGAACTTAGTTCTTAATGTTCCTGCTTCCAAACAACAAATAAAGTTTTGCCGTAGGTGTAATTAACCCAATGGTCTTGATTTGATCTTTTTGTCAGCTTATTTAGTTGTTAATACAGACATACAATATTTTAAAATGTCCATTCATTAGAAAGAAAATAAAGTAATAAAATCACATAAGACAAAATTTTTGAAATTACATTACTCAATTATATTATCATCGATTAAGATTCAAATGGACTCGAGTAATTTTACAATTTATCATAAATTTTCGACTGAATTTTATGAGGAATTCTCAAAAGAAAATTCTCAAGAAATTTCAAAACTTCACATGGAATACAAGCTAAAATATTGTTGTCAATTGTCATTTTCAAGCTGTGAATTTACTTGTAAATTACAATTAATGAATGTTCTTTTCAGGGTTCCCACCTGTTTGGATATGTCTCACGAAAGCTTTAATTTTGATGAATTTTCACTATTTCAAGAGCTCTTTTCTCTCCCTTTGATGGAATCCCCACCTCACAATTTGAAAATGGCCGATTAAATAATAAAAGAATTAAATTCTCTACCAAATTTTGATTGTTTATTGGTGAAGAAACAAGCTTCCGAAGACGCTAATTGTGTTTAAGCTATAAAATACATATAGATTTGTTGCTTGACAATCTGACTAAATAATTTCTTTGAAAATTTGATTTTATTAAGCATATGTGACAACCGTTTGGTTACAAGAGGAGCCAGTTAACAACAAATGTAACCTTAAATTAGTAGTAAAAGAAGTTTATATAGTACTCTTCACATAAAATTAAAGTTCGATAACTGGAATGGAAGAATTAGAATCTTATGCTGATTTAAATTTATCAATCATACGTATACATTTGTTAAATTAAAAGCTTACATTAGTATCAAATCTTGATCTTCGCATGCATAATCGATTTTCCATTATCAACTCCATAAATATTAAACAGTTGAAGATGTATGATATGTATCATTCCGTCCAGCAGGCCCCAAACTGTGCAAAAAGAAAACTTTATTCATTGCTGTGGTCGCTTTCCCACATAGAATAAGCCAGCTAGAAGCTGTTTCTTGTTATCATTCTCGATAAACGTTAATTTTTCTGTGGACCATCAATTTCAACTTAAAAAATTGAAATATATATTAGGTGTGGATGATATCATCATAAGTCATAACTATATATATGTTATGTGAATGGGCCATATTGGCCATTAGCATAATTAACTCGTGAGAGAAAATAATGTTTGGATGTTAGGGCTGAAGACAAAAGAGTTAAGAGGGTTGTTGAATAATTTATGGATTTGGTGTTGGTTTCCTCAAATAAAATTTTATGAGAAGGTCCCAGACTTCTGTACAAATTCATGGGAATTGCATGCATCATGAGTTCAATGAAGGTTCTTTTAATATCGTTGATTTTTATTTAATTTTGAAAGTAAAATTATAAAAAATATTTAATAATAAATTTAATAAATATTTTATAATTTAAAATTTAAATTATAATAATTAAATAATTATAATATTTTAATACTAAATATTTCGAAAAATAAAAGATTTTTTTATTTGCCCCGCATCAATGGAGGTACAGTATCAGTGTCTCCGTCAAGTACGAAGAATGACAGATAAGAGAGCTTGTCCGTTCTTTAAATTGTTTATAAAAATATTAGACTTGGAAAATATGTTTGATGTTTGCATTGTTTGTTTCTTTTTTTCCTGTCTGAACCTTTGTCCAGACGTGCAGTGGGTGTATATGGATAGATAGATAGATAGATACAGATATGGATTAGATAGATATATAAATAGATACATATATTATACATTTTATGCAATCTAAGGATTGAGAAAAAAGTTATATATTATAATCTTGTCCATACATAAAATACATATATTCTGTTAATCTTCTTAAAATATATCACAAATAATATAATAAGTAAGATGTTAAATATTTATTAAATAATAAATTTTATAATTTTTAAAATTATTTATTTTATCTAATGAATACATGCAACGTGATTTTAAATGCATTATTGGAATGACTAGCATTTATAAATTTATTAATGAAACATTATTTTAGATGCATTATTGGGATGACTACCATTATTAAGCTATTAAAACCAATCTTATTTTACATAAAAATTATATTACTTTACAATAATACAACATTTTTATAATTCTAAATAATGTTATTTTCTATCAAATCATTGTTAATAAAATGTAGAATTCGCACCGGAAGATTTTTTCCACTATGCATATCAATCTATTACATTATTGAGTGTTTTGAGTTTTTCCCCTTATTATTTGGGCGTGTAGTTGGGTGGGACAATCCACCATAGCTCCATTGTAAGGCCCATATCCGATTCTCTGTGTTTGGCATCTTTTCCTATTAAAAAGAAATTTAATATCACTTGGAGAAAAATCAAACGACCAAAATTTGGAAAATTTGACCCAAAAATATATTGAAAATTGCTTTACATCATATGGGAGGATTCTCAGACTGTATAAATAACTCTCTTTCGAAAGTTTAGGAGTGGACTAAATTCAACACATTTTAAAAAAATTTTGATAATACGAGACATAAGGATAATGATTGGAAAAAATCAACAACAACTTTCCCATTTTTGAGCAAATGATTGAATTTGACTTCCATTAGAGGAGAGATAAATGGAACATTTAAAACTGAATACTATTATCTTCCAATTCCAATCAACCTTTATTTAAAAAACGAAAGAACAAACTATACTTAAAAACTTGTTGGATTGATCACTGATTCAGTATTAGAAAATGTCAAAAATGGCGAGAGTCTTCTTCATTGCATGCATGTTAGCAACATGGGCTGTTGCAGCAAATGCTACTCGCTATCATCTGTACGCAGAGTTAGACTCACCTTCTCCTTCTCCTTCATCGGATTGCTCTGCTCTGATTTACAACATGGCGAGTTGCTTACCCTTTTTAAGTGATGGGGATAGTGACATGAAGCCGGATTCTTCTTGTTGTTCCGGGTTTAATTCTGTGGTGAATGGAAATGCTGAGTGCATATGTGAAGCTGTGAGGAGTAGTTCTAATTTGGGGGCGAATTTGAATTTAACTAAGGCTATAAATCTATTTTCTGCTTGTGGGATTTCATCTCCTCCTATTAGTAATTGCACCAGTAAGGTTTCTGGTATACTGTTTTTGACAATATCATTTGTCTTTCGTTTACTAACAATGGTTTGTTTTGTTTAATGAATGCAGTTCCCCCTCCTCCTCCCGGTTCATCTCCTGGTATGATCATAGTAAAAAATTCATTACGTTTCAGGTGATAAATATTTGAAAATGTTGTTTCGGATACCCATATGTTATACTATTACTGTATCTGCAGTGGAACCTCCAGCTTCTCCAGCAAAGAATCCTCCAACGCCATCGCCTTCTAATCCCTCTGCAGCTCCGTCGCCATCGCCGGCCGCTGATACTCCGGCACCCTCGTCTGACGATAACGGAAATCAAGCTCCGGTGCCATCTTCAGGTGGTGAATCTCCTGCTCCATCAACTGATGATAGGCGAAATCAAGCTCCTGCTCCATCTCCTCAGGCACATGGTGGAGCTTATTCGGCATCTGTTTCCTTCACAGTAGTTGTTATTACCATGCTTGTTGCTTCATTCTTCATTATCTCCGTTTAGGATATGATGATCTTTCATCTCTTCAATTTGCTTTTCTTTCTCTCTCTTGGACAGACGTTTTGTTTTGGTATTATTTAGATCCTTTGGCTATGTTTAATTAGCTCCGATTAGACAGCAGCAGTATTACTTGTCAGCCTTTGTTTTCCTCATTCTATATATAACATCGGTTTTGAGTTTGTTATATAATTTGAATGCTTAAACTATAGCTTAATTAGAGTAGTAGAATATTTGGGCTTGATATAAACCATATGATACTTCATACATTATAAATCATTCCATACCTCAGATAAAAATAAACATATTAAACTCGCCCAATCTGATGAGGTTTAGACCTAAACTAAGACTTAGTGAACAAGAAATTGGTCCTATCACAAAGCCTATTAGCCTATCCCAACCAAAATGTTTTGAATTGTGTAAATATCATGTGAAAATAAACGTGGAGTCATTGGAGTTATGAAAGAGACATAATCACTCAAAAGGAATTGAATGAAGTTAGTATGAAAATGAAATATAAGGCAAGAGCATCGAAGAATGTTGAATGAATTAGTTGTTAGAAGGTTAGTTGGGTTGAATTAAAAAGGTAGCAAGGCTCATTGGGTAGCAGCAATGAGAATTGAGAAAACATTTGAGACCTCTCGTCTCATTTTCAAGTTGAAACACTCGAGCTCAGTCCAGAACACTAAGGTTCGAATTTTTGTGATCATCAATTAGTTTGACTTTTCTACTAAAGGATTTTTTTTTTAATGGTTTTGTTGGCTTCTGAAATACCTGTTTACTTCATTTTATTCTGGAGATAGTTTTTAATTTTTTTAAAATTATATAATTTTAAATAATTAATATTTTCTTATTAAAAATTTTGCTCCAATAAATTTTACTTATATTCTAAATAAAAATAAATAAATTTTGAAGCAATAATGTTAGAACTGATATATACTCCTAAGATGATTGTATAAGATGACAAAAAATAATAGATGATGATGATAATGAAAAAATAACAAAGTCAGAGCCGTCACATTTTTGAGGAGTCAATTGTAATTTGATGGAGCAAACTTAACTTCAGAAACTCGATCATTTCTACCTCACCAGCTTGATTTAAACAGGTTGGGAGTGGTTCTGTTTTTAGGTCGATTTTTTTTTTAATTTCTTATTTCTTATAGTTATTCTGATATTTTATATAGGTTAGTTGTTATATAATTAATTACTAATAAAAATATCATTGATTTTTTTAAAAAATTAATTAATTATAAAAAAGGATATTTTAAATTCCTTTAATTTTTGATACCTTTTACTTTTAAAAAAAAACTCATTACGACTTAGTTAATTTGAATGACAAATAAAGAATAAAAAAAAATCATTACGACTTAGTTAATTTGTATGACAAATAAAGAATAAAGTTTGTATTCGTTTATAAAAAAATCTAAGGCCAATTGGTCCGGTTCGAAAATAGAATATAAAAAATGTTCTTTGAAGTCTGATTTGTAACTAAATTTTGGAAAATTAAATAGTAATTTTATCTATGTGGTATCTTTCTATTGATAAAATTAATTTTATTTATTAATTATTTTTTTTCAAATCTCTTCTGATCCTTACAATCCATTGAGAATTAGATTTAAAAGGCTTCATTTTGGGGGACTGGTCCAGGTTGAACGAACCCCGACTTGTGCCCACCTGTAAAATTTTACCTATTGTATATTTTAATCCCTTATTTAAAAAATATCCAGTGTTTGAATTGATTTTCAAACACTCGACAAGCTCAATAAATTGTACATTTGAGATATACAAAAAAATGTTTTAAGTAAAATATCCCATAAAATTTTAATTAATTTAATAAAAAGATAAAAACTGAAGAAGAAGAAGAAGAGTACAAACTGTTTAAATGACGTCTCCAAATTTTAAGGAATAAGCACTTTTAAATCCTGGGAGCTACGTGATTGATGTTAGAAGCAAAGTCAATCTCAACACTCCACATCACTTAAAAGATGAATTTTTAAAATAAATTTATTAGAAAGATCGCGTAGCTAAAATAAAGAATCACCACGAGCACGAAGGTAATAACACTAAGCATAAAAATAATCTCCATAGAAGCACCAAGAGTAAAAACACTAGGGCAAATAAATATTTTTTTTTGTATATATGACATCTCTAGCTAATAAAAATGGAAAATATCTCTTCTCCCCTACTTGATAAGTAAGCACACCTATCTACTTTCTTTGATAATTCCTTGTCACATGTCCCATGGACAAAAGGCAAATAACTTCAAAAGATGATTCAAATGAAGAGCTTAGAATGAAGGAGAAAAGACATTCTGTCTATTCTCTAGAAAATGGACATTCAAGACAACCGATAAGAAAAAACTCTTAATTCTACTTATTCTCTCTTTCTCTCTCTTTTAAATTAATTTAAGATTCTTATATCATAAAAGTCCTCATTTTGGATCAACACTTCAACCTTTGAGCATCAGAGAGCATACACTGAACCTATTGACATGTATTATTATTTCTGCTTTTTTTTTTATAATTTTTATTGTAGATATTTTTTTCTTTAAATTTGGAGGTGTTTCAGGATGAAATCAATTGTTTACTCTTGGGACATCGTCTCTATTTATTACTTGTTAGCTCAGACCAATTTCAATGACCAAAAAGATTTATTTTTTTAAGTCACAAACGCCCACTAATATTGATACATAATATTAAAATAAATATTATATATTCTATTAATGTATTTAGGAGACTAAAATTTATAATAAGACATAGGAGATGAAAATTTCTTTTTTGTTTTATCCAAATTAGGTGCGGCAACTAATAGTAGGAGATTTTGGTTGCCATTTTTTAAGTTAATGAGATTAAAATATACAATAAGTTAATTTTTGGGGGTGAAAATATTTTTTTTGTAATTATATCATAATTTATTTTATCATAACATAGCTGGATATGAACTTTTTAAAACTCTTTTATCTTGTTAGTTGTCTTGTGCAACCCAATCTATTTCTGTACTTTTAATTTTTTTTAAAAATTTTTTTATTTTGAGCACAAGTACTATCTATGAATTTATTTCCATGAACATTAAAAAAATAAAGTAAAATAAAAATAAACTTGATATTATCGAGATACGCAATCCTTTTTAAGTTCAAAAACAAAAATGAAAACGCCAAAGGTATAGAAGAACAGAAGCATTCAATCTATTCACTTGCAGGTTTTCAAAATATTTGCACAACACATCAGTTGATGACGTGACACCTTTTGAACTATGCATCTTTAGTGGGACTGCGACGGGGCACCTTACAATAATATATTTTGGGACAAGAAAATATGGCTCAGTACATACGCACGGCGAGTCGCCAACCCCAGAAAAAACAAAATGAAATTTACTGGTATAAGAGAAATTCTTGATGGAATTGTACAGGAATTGAGGATAAACAAAGTGAAAAAAGGTAGGGATAGATGGGAACTTCATGTAAGAGAAGAGAAGTAGCAGAAGGAAAGAGAGGAAGAGGAGTTGTCGTGTGGCAGGTACCACGGACTACAAGGGTGGTCATCAAAGGCCGTTAAGAATTGGAAAGCCCCACCTTCCCCTAAGTCAAACCTCTCTCTCTGCAATTTTCTTACAACTGAACTAAATAGCAGATTCATTCTAACATTTGTTTGTGTTCATGTAGCACGTAAAACGACAAACATTTGATCACAACCCAGAACTACATAAGTACTTGCATTTTTGGTAGTTTTAAAACCAAACAATTAGCTCTCTTCTCTCTGTTTTCCTTAATTCGCGATAATGCTTCATAACCAGAAAGTAAATTGAAACCAATTCCTGAAATTTGACATCATTTTTCCAGGTTTGTCACTTTCTGATTTTGTGTCCAATTGGGTATTGCTTATTTTTTTATTTTCTATTGGTGTTTCTAGTTGATATCTGTTTTCGTTTACAAGATTTGATTGAAGTTTTTCTTTGGCATTGATCTTTTGGAATCTAATTCTGCACTCTTTTGAAGGTTATGAGGTTTCAAGTGTTTACTTTCTTTTCAAAGTGTTGGTTTTTCGTTGAAATCATTGATTATGTGATCCTGCATCTTAGGTACTTTATTTTACTAAGGCTACTTTTTGTTGTTTAGAATTAGAACTGGAGGATTTTAATTGGTGTGCCAATGGATTTGGATTATATTTTTGACTGAAAATACCGAAGTGCATGGAAGCAAGTTCACCGCAAAGGTGTTTTATTTAAAATTATATTGCTTGCAATCAGGTACAGTCATGTTTGTTGTTAAGCTGAACTTTATTTTTTCTTTATTTTTTTCATACAACCGTTGATTTTAACTGGTTTAATTTTGAATGCCATTGCTTGAATAGACAATGTAGTTGTAGAAAATCTAGTTTGCATTGGAATCATTTTATTTCTGATTTTTTATATTTTGGTGTTAGAGACCAAACTGAATGAGAATAACTTGATTTTCTTGGGAAAAATTCATTCTCCAACATATCGATTGTTCCATTATCTTTTTGCAGCATGTCAGAAGCCCAGAGGAGATCTGCAATGGCTGGTGTTGGACGGCGTGACATAAATGGTGAAGTTTCAATCCAGAACCCTTCTACAGTACGGAAGTAGACGAATTCTGTCATTCCCTTGGAGGGAAGAAACCAATCCATAGACTAGAATTTTAATAACCCTTGCCAACTGAGCAAGATCAAGAACCAAGAATAAAGAAAAGAGAAAACAAGAAATTGGTTTCTGCAAGTCTAACTAAAAACTGAATTTTAAAGACTCCATGCAATGACTCTTTTGCCCTTTCACTCATTTTCTTTATTCTTCAGCTTGCTCATTTGACTTCCTCACTTTCAACTCACGTGTACAAACACACTACAACTCAATTTAAGCTCACATTCCTTCACAAATTTTAAATCAAACAATTGTAAATAACTTTATATAAGTTCTTATTTTATATTAAAAATTGAAACATGATTGAATATGATACGTAATTAACTCATCATAAGATCCTTTTCTTACGATTCTATGAAATTTAGACAAGTACAAAGGAAGCTTCCAGTGTGTTTCCACTGATATTAGTAGGTAATGCATAACAATTAACAAATTAAGGAGAGATAAATTAATATCAAAATTAAAATAAATAAATAAGTTTGTGGAAATTGAAACCATTTTATTTTATTTCATAAGCGAAAGGATATGAATATGATCCTGTCGAGTAATACTGGAAGCCTGGACTACACGTCATTCTACAAACTTGTTCCCTTAAACATATCCCCTCAGAATCATTTGTCACAATCAGGGAAAGTACCGTGTAATTTTACATTTCAACTTTCTAGGTTATGAAATGAAAATGAGGAGCAGGTTCAATGATAATTCATGAATTGGAGTATTTTAATTATTTTTTTGTAGATAATTTTAATTTCTTTTCTTGCTAGATCTTCTATTGACCAATTCTATACATATCCACCTGTCCAACAAACATCAGTTATGTATCTTATAATAGTGGTAGAATGTTATATATATATATATATATGTATGTATGTATATATATGTATGTATGTATATATATGTATGTATGAATGCATGTATATCATTTAGATTCTGTAATGATATAAATTTTATTGAACAAATTTATAGATATAATTAATGATTAATAAAAGATAATATAAAAAATAAATTTGAACTTTGACTAAATAAAAAAATATATGTGTTAAATTTTTTTAAAAGATTAGATAAATTTATATTGAGGCTGAATTTTAATTTAAATTTGTGACATTGAAAGGAGAACTATAATGATTGAATTCGATATACACCCACCCAATCAAAGATGGCCCAAAGAGATCATAGTTTTTTTTTTTTTTTCCATCTCCTTGCTTAGTTATTATTCCAACTTCTATGCAAAAATATGTAACTAATTAGTCATATATATTATAATTTTTTTTATTAAGTGTGGACTCACACAAGCTCAAGAAAAGTGATTATTATTCTCACTTACCATGCTACAAACATAAGGCTCTTGAAAAAATTTCGCTTTCATCATATGTATAGCTCTCTAATTAAGCACTAAAACCCACATTTAAACCCGATTAATTTATCATAGGAAGTGAGAAAGATTAAAAAAATTGATCATCTGCTTTACATCTTTAGATCTTTTCTCCATGAAATTTAAAATAAATAATAATGCAAATAATTTACGGGAGATTTTTTAATATCCATCTAATCAAGTCATGTCATGTCATATAAAAAATTATATATGTAATAAAAATTTATTGGATGAAACAGAAAGAAAAAAATTAATGGATTGACAACAAATATATATTGATTGAAGTATGTGACTTAAACTCTTATATTATATTAATTGAATTGCTTAACTAATACTCTACGTTATCTAATATGAAACTAACATTAATATAAAAAATAATTCTTAATATTCACAACATACAAGTGTTGTAAGATGTTTGTTGCAACATTGACTTGCTAACAAAACTAGATATCAATTCTCTCTCAACTTTTTCTTTGTATAATTTGTAAAGATATATCGAACTTTCTTTGGGGTTTATACGTCCACTACACAAGATGGTTAACCTTTTGATATGCACGTAAAATTGTTACCAAATCAGAGTGTATATTCCAACAATCATTTGCACTTGAGGAAAAATTTCCATGATAAAATATTCCAAATCTCACATAGTTGTCAACTATGAATTTTGATGATTTTGTTAACACGAATGAGTGATTAGAATGATCGTGTATATATATATTTACATCATCATATGATCTATATTTGGTATGTATTCAGAGATGCCAATTACATCTCATGAAGAGTTCAATGAGAAGGATAGAAATAAATTTTTAAACTTATTTTTGGTAACATGAAAATTAAGTTTAGGAATTGAAATTATCGGGGGATTTTTTTTTTTTTATGTAAAAAAGATATGGATATAAATCTTAAACTTGCAATCTGAACTATTTTAGACTAAAAAGTTGACGATTAAACTTAAAAGGATTGTGAAAACTCATTTCCCTTCCTTTCCCCAATCCCAAGTGTAGTATTTGTAACTACTATTTAGAGTTGAAATACTCTTTGTTCGTTGGTGTTGACAAGGTAAACTTCCTGGCATCTTAAAGTATTTTCATAATGGGCCCATTGGCCCATAATTAAGTTTTAGCCTTCCAAATGGGTGGATATAGTGGGCCTTAAAAGTCAATACCAAAATTTCAAGAGAAACCAAAAATCAAACAAAAATTGTTTAGTTGGATGAATGAATTGGGACAAATGCATTACACTATCAGTCTATCATACATGAGTCAGCACTAACAATGGACAATATTTTGAGTATCCACTAGTAATTTAATGGTAAAAATTGTTTTTCTTAAGATGAATACCAAAATTTTATTTATAAATGTTTAATTTAATTTTAGTTGAATCTATTTCAAAGTTTAAATATTATATTCAAATTAATATTATTCTTGCTTATTAAATTAACTAATTTAGCATATTATTAAAATCATTAAAAGTTATTATAACAAAAAAATCGATATAATAAAAATATTTTATTCAAATTTAAATTTCCATCAAATTCAAACTTTAATCACATTTAAGATTCAGGCAATGAAAAAATATCAACTAAATTTAACTCTATATCTTAACAGGACAGGGTAACAAGACCAAATATCGTTATTGTTCATTACTACAATATATGACTCAAACCATTTGATTATACAAATAAAATTTTTGAATAAATCACTAACAAATTTTGAAAAAAAAAATTTATTAGAAACGTTAGTATCCTTTAATTTAAATTGAGATACAAATTTTGAATTAAACTTAGTTCATAATTGCTAAAATGTAATGTTATTATAATAAACTTTGCTTTCTCAAGGCAGGTAAAATAATATATTCCAATAAAAACTAATCCATAGGATGTTCTCAATTAGTTGCCCCAAAGGGTGTAGCATGGTAAAGTTGGGTATGGAGGTTTGCGCTGTGTCCTGTATTCAATTCCTCAAGTGGTTACTCTTTTTAAGAGCTTGGAGTAATTGGGATTTTATTCCGTACTTGATACCGCTGCGAGTGATCCATGCACACGCATTTTTTTATTAAAATCAGGTGCTGTATGATTTGCGGTCACGTGTCCCTCAAGGTAGGTGCCTCGTCCTGACCTGTGTGTTCAGCTGAATGCCGCAATAACAACTAAATGCGTGAGTTTTCTCGTCATAAAAAAAAAATGTTCTCAACTAATACAAAAAATTGTAGTTGAATTTGATTTAATGTACCAAAATAAAACTTTTAGAATATATATATATATATATAACATAATTTTGTTAGATGATTATATAGAACCGTCTACTTATTCTTATACAAGTCTTTCTCAACTTTTTGAAGTAATATATTCCTCTACATTATATCTTCATCTCTCAAAACCTATTGACTCAAGAAATAGACTCACATTGTGGTCCAATTTTGATGCAAATTGGGGAGGCAAAAAATTCCATTACATAGTACTTCTCATGTTCCTTTCTCGCATAAATAATTAGCACATGCTGGGAATGTTTATACTTTATACTATTGTTCAATCTTTCCTCAATTATCAAACCACCAAGAGCATTCAATTTCTTTTTCAAAGATATTAAAAGAAGAAAGGGGAATTTGTATACTTCTTTTAAAGGGAATTGTTCTTTCATGAACTATCGAAATAGTAAGATAAGTATCTCAATATTCATTTTTGTTATTATTATTTCTATAAAAAAAAAATTCAAGATTTAGTGGGCACATTTTGAGGTCCTTGTCCTACATTGGACTACGAGAATAGTATATAAGTCATTGAGCATATTTTTTAGAAAAAATTCTACTAATTATTTTGTAGTTTATTTTTTCTATTTTATTATAATTTTGAAGTATTTTAAGTGATAAACAGTTATTCTTTTATTTTGTTCTAATCATTTTTGCTTTTAAAAAATAGAAATAAAGATTTTATATGTAGTGTTGGAGAGAACCCCTTAAGCGTGGTCTAGTGATAGGGTTCAGGCCAATGCTTGTATTGGTCCTAAGTTCAACTCCTAAATCTTTCATTGCGAAGCGTCAAGAAGATCGGGTTAGGGATTTTATCCTACCCGCCTTGACTTAGGATGGTTACTTGATGGTCTAAGTGATCCGACTCCTAAGAGGGTGTGTTTATCTTGTGCATGGCTAGATACCTCGGTGCTGGGTGTAGGAGTTTCCTCTAATTTCAAATAAAAAAAATAAAAAAATATAGTGTTGGAGAGAAAATCAAGAACAACTAGATAATAAAATAGAATGCTACTATATTGCCAAAGCAGTCAGTTGAAGATCCTAACCTATAGGTTAGGACTATATTACATGGTCATTTTCAATCAGTAGGTGGGAGTTCTCATCTACATCACGATCTTGAGCAAGTGGTTAGGGTTTTTTATGTCAATATAATAGTAATCATCCAATGTTAGAGTTTTATCGACATGTCCAACACTAATTCAAAAGGGTTAGAAATACTGTTCAAATTCTTCGAGACAAACCCTTTGAAAAAGCCAAAGTGCTAAACCCAGGCAAAGCATTAGGACTTTTCGTACGAGGCTGGAAGCTACCTGCGAGGATAATCGTTAAAAAAATCCTAGATATTGGTTACCTTTATAAGTTTATCGCCAATAACTATAAATTAACAATATCAAAAATGCAAGTACGATGAAGAAGGCTACATGTCAAACATTACAACTACATCTCCTTTTCAAGGTCAGCACCATTGGTTGTCAAGCAACCCTTGCATGTAAATAATCATGGTAGAGAAAACATAGGGCAATCAATTAATCAAGGACTATATACAAGCCTTTTGTAAAAAAATGTCAGCCAATTCCATTCTTCAAGAGTTCAAATGGGAAGACTAACCAGGCACAGTAATTATACTTATAAAAAGAAGTTAAATCTAATGAAAAAAATAAATCATTTCTTTTATCTTCATCTTTATTTTTTCTTACGAACAAATGGTAACCCTAAAATATCATATCACTAATTTTTTTCTTATTTCTTTCTTATTTTATCGTTGTGTTGTCAAATCTTGACTTAAGTATCAAAGTCTTTTTTGTAGAGCAACTAACATCATTTTGTGATTTCCATGTGTTTGCAAGTGTTTGATGAATAGTGACCACTGAATCTTTGATGTGTGGTGACCGAAATCAGCCCTATTATACCTTAACTTACACAATACTAATACAGATTTTGATTTTTTGCATTAATATATAATATTATTTTTTTTTACTAGTAACATTATTAGATTGAAGCCTTTAATTTCTAATTTACTCGTTGACATTGAGACTTGGGAACACACTTAAATATTTGTAAACATTAATAGTTAAAAAAAACAAATAAATAAAAATAAAAAAGAGTAAAGATTTGTAGGGGGACTAAAATGACCCTTCAAATTATAAAGGGTCAAATTTATGTAGAATTGTCCCAAAAGATAGAAAGGAATATCAATGGATAATGGATTGTGGATACAAACATAATAAAATTGAAAAATATAAGTTGGCTACCTACAGCCCAAAGCATAAGTGATAAGGATCATATTATTTAATGTGTATTGTATAGGTGTTGAAAAATTCTAATGGAATTGTTTCAATAATTATTCTTTTAAATGAAAATGAATATCGAGTTTAGAAATATTTACACAAAGTCTCCAAATAGAGAAATTAAATTAAAAATCAAATATATATAACGTTCTTGGCATTGAATAATGACTGATATTCAATGTATTTAGTTTTCAGTGGAATCATTTAGCAGACTTAAAAAATAGACTAACACGAAATATTTATGACTGAATTAACTATAATTTTTTTATTTAAAAATTACTGTTAAAAATAAAATTAATGTAAACTGTCACATACATATTTTATATTTTTTTAAATTAAAAAAATTATATGACAATAATATAATTATATTATATTAATTTATATACCTAATATTATTGTTTTTGACGTTGGAGCCCGATTAATTATCAACCAGATACTTTTCTTTTTCATCAATAGCGAGAGAGAGCGAGGGAGCGAGGGAGCATTGGAAAGCACCAAATCTTCAAGAGATAGTAATATTTTATTGCCTTTCTTTTTCCCTTTTTCCCTCGCACCAGGGAATTGCATTATGATAAAATTATCCTATTAATCTCTGGGTATAGCAAGGCTGACCAAAAATTATTAATTAATTTAGAAGAAAATTAATTATGAATTCCAAGGCGTGCATGCGTGGCATCATATTCAGTTTCTTTAAAAAAATATATCTTAGCATTTTGCATGTTATGGTTTAGGGTTCAGAGGTTAATTAAACTTCATTATTTATTAAAGTCATATTATTAAAGATATATATTTTTTATACGAAACCAAAGATTCTACATTAATAATAACATTATTTGACATCTTTGTATGAGACATATGCATCTAGTCATTTCAAGGCTTCTTTTTTATCAAATAAGTTTTATTTATATCTAACCTCAATGACCAATCAGTCTCAATAACAGACCTTTTTTTTTTTTTAATTACTAATAAATAAAATTTTAATAGACTTGTATATGTGTCGAATATAATAATTTTTAATATTTTAATAATTCTATTCATTTAAAATATTGATACGAGCCTCGTTACAAGGTATTGTTAAAAAAATTATTCCTTTTAATTTAAGTAAAGTTAAAATATAGTGGTTATATTCTTATTATCAACAAATTTTCTACATATATTTTAATTTTTTAGGTAAATTTCACATGATTCAAGCTATATTTCTCAACCTTCTTTAAGAATTAAAATATAACACATAAATTGATAAATTTCATAAAAAAAATTAAAAATACATCAAAAAAATTTAATGATTGCTAGATCACGATCATTGTATTGTAGACTGATCCATTTTGATTTTATATTACAAAATTTATACGCTTGTATTGATACTGTAGGGATCAAATCACGAAGAATATATGTTGTATCGTAAACTTATCCCTACTTAAGTACATGCTCTTGCAGCCTACATAAATTTGCATTTAAAAGGACAGGTTGAATTTTAAATAATTTCAAAAAATATGTACCTTTGAATGATTAAAATATAATTTTTTCAATGTGATTATTAAGACACGGAACAAGTTCTCAACTCCCAATTTGCTTGAGTTTTGTTCCCTACACGCATTATTTGTTGTCTTTATGACTTTATCAATCACTGCATATAAAACAGTATCATGATGATCATATCTAATAATCATAGAAAAAATGAAACCCAAAAAGAAAAAAAGAAAAAGAAAGAAAATAATGAACTATTATCTGAACATTTTACATTTTTAATACAACAAATTTGTTCATTTCATTTATTATTTGATGGGTTTTGTGGTTTGAATTTTGTAAGTTTCTTATGTATAGCGGTTTGGAAGGGGTTTTAGAAACAAGACAAGAATTTGGGCCTTTTTCGGTTTATTCTTGAGGGTCGCAAATACACTGACTATTCATTTATCGTTATCGAGAAGCTTAAATTTTTTTCACTTAAAAAAACAAGCAAAAATTTTTTTATTGTATTTATCATTTTTTAAATATATTTTAATTTTGTAAGGTAATTCAAAAATATAGTTTGAAAATTTTAAAAATTAAAAAAAATTAAGAAATATAACAAAAATTTAGTGCTGTAGAAAGCCAAAATTGTTCTATTTTAATGATAGCTCGAGATTGTGGTAAATTATGAAATTATAATTTACTTCTCTAGTTAACTTTTTATTTAGTATAAATTACAAAATGGTATAATTAAAATTATATTTAAGAATAAAATTAATTACTAAAATCAAAATTTAAAAGCAGTTACTTTTTGATTCTTAAAATCTGCTATAAGATGAAATGATTTGTCTATTTAAAATTACTCTTAAGTTTTACCACCCCAACTTCAATCCCAAACAAACCCTAACTTTTCTTTAGATTATGGAATAATTTTTCCGATAAGGCCACACAAGAAAATACAAGAATACCGATGAAGAAGGGGAAAAAAATATATCACCTGATAAAAAATTTTAAAAAAATTATTAAGTAAATATATAGTTAATAACTTTAATTATTTAATAATTTATCACCCTAATCCAGAAAGGAAAGAAGGGCAATTCTGCAACTCCAATGAAGAAATTATGAATTGTCTGTATCTTTGCTAACGATGCTCTGCAGTCTTGGAACTACTCTAATGAAGTAAAATCCAAATGCCAGGTGATTAATTTTTTTTTATTTGGTTTGAAAATTTGCTTGTTTCTGGTTGTCAATTTTGAGTTGAATTTAATTTTATAATTTAATTTTTGTTTAAAATTTATTTTATTGATTCAGGAATCTGTTCTTATGGGATGCTAAATCAGGTTATTTTCAATATTTTGTGTGATTATGAATGTTTTCAGAGTTATTTTAATTAGTTTTTGAAAAAAAATAAAGAAAAAGTGAGAAAAATAAAAAATAAATATCATAAGAAAGTAAATTATTTAGATAATTTATGGCCAATTCAAAGAGTCATGCCCATCATTTTAATGGTGTTTATTTCCATGAGCCTACAATAAAGTAATGTTACGAGACCCTCTATTATGACACTCGAACAAAAGTCTTACGTCAACATCCGAAATTATAAATATTAAAAAAATATTTTAAATTATTCACAGAAGCTTTGTATCCAAGACTTACAGTTATATTTGCTATATGAGGTATCTTACGTCTTTCCAATATTGACATTTCGACCCCCTCATTAATTATGAATGTTCATTTATGCACGTGATTAAGTATTATCTCTATAAAAGTAAAGTCCTATAATTCACATAACAAATTTTAGAGAGAGCCAATGAAAGTGAAATACGTGTCAACAGTTAAGGATGCTAATGATTAAAAGATAACAGAATTCTTAAATAAAGGAGACAGAATCTATTCTTTCATGGATATGAATATTCTCACACTTTTTTTATACCTTTTCTCTCCAAGCTTTCTTTCGTGTTCTTTAATTTCTCTTTCACCATTAAGTAAAATACTTACCGACTTAAAGCATGAAAGGGTTTTTATCGAAAAATTGACTTTACTCTTAAGTGTTCTCTATGTTTTGCAATCAAAGAAAATAACGAGTGAAGTTCACGAAAAAACTGGTACACGAGATTGAAAAAGAGATCAACTTCTTGCATCAATATAAATTATTAAAAAATAATTTATAAAATTATAAAGTTATGTTTATATTTATAGATATGATTCTCATTATCATGTCTTAGATATTCCATTTTAATTGTATAGGCAAAAATTTGTTTTACTAGTAAAAAAATTTATTTCATATTACAATTATTTTACTGTTATTATTTAATACGACAAAAGTGGAAAATTGTGCATATTAATAAATTATTTTACAAAGGCTTTAATGATTAAATGTTGATTAACATAATCTAAGAAGAAGAAAAATATTAGCGTATAATGCATTGATAAGATTAAACTTTTGTGTGTGTTTTTTTGGTAAAATTTTTTTGAAATAAATATTTTTAATATGTTTTCTTATGATACATTTTAATAAAAACATTAATTTAGTTAAAAAGTTATTCAAACAATAAAAAAAATTGGAAATGCACATTGAAATTGTGATGACCTTTGTTAATAAAATATAAAATTTAAATTAATTAATGAAAGCATATTGTTAAAAATTTAAAACAACATAAAAAAATTTGATACTTGACCAAACCTAGCCAGAATAATAAGGCCTTTTGGAATTTGAAATTAATTTAAGTAATAATTTTAGTTAATGGAAATTATGCGAAGTTATATTTAATAACACGTTTCAGAATGTTATTATGCTTGCAAGCCTAATGCTTTGGACGATATGCAATAACTGAAAAAAAATTGAAAAAAAAAAGTGGTAAATGTATTTGGACTTATTTGTCACTTTTGTAAACTATAAGGGTAAGTTTGATAATAACCATTTTAAATTAAAGGAATACAAAATTTAATATTATATTTTATTAATTTATTATGTTAGCCCCCCCCCACCCACCCACACCCACACCAAAACATCGAAGAGGGGTCACGCTACCGTTTTCACAATTTTTCTTTACTGAAAATTTAACATTTTTTATTATAATTTTAAAGCTTATTGTAATTTTTAATTTATAAAAATTTGTAACATATAACAAAAAAGTTAGATATTTCTAATAACAAATTTTAAAATTATAATAAATAATTTGAAGTAATTTTTTTAAAAAAATATAATTTAAAATAATTATACCTACAGTTGAATGCATTGTATCCCCTTCCATGATTGGAATAATTATGGATCTGCTCATATATGCCAGCATCTCTCATTAAATTATTATGCCATATATGCCAATTAGCAATATTCTCCAATTTTTTTCTCACGATAAAAAGGCTGTCACTTTGGGAATAGTCTTATCTTCTGTAGCCAGATGAAATATATTTTTTATTTATATTTTATTTTTTTTGCATCGAAATACATAATAAGGACAAAAATTTTGTTAAATAAATTTATCTTGTCAAGTTTTTTTTTTAATATTTTTTAGAATTTGAGGTTTTGGTCCTTGGTTTTATCAATATATTATTGTTTATTTCCTAACCTTTTCTAGGAATAATTAAAAGGATTAATTGCATCTAATTTGCTTGAATATATTTATATTCATTTCTTATCCCAGAAGTCTTACAGAATATAAGAGAGAATTTTATCCCTTGCACTTGGATTCAATAAATTTTTGTTCTCTTTACATATTTGTTCTTTCTTTTAATCAACTCTTCAATTGAATCATTTTGTATGCTTGCAAGAAATTCTAAGTTTTACTTGCTGTTCTTCAGTCATAGATGAACACAAAAAAGATCAATTACCCGGAAAGATTTCAGCAAAAACATGTTGAATTTGCCAATTCTGGATCCCAATATTTTGAAATTTATCATCACCAACCTTGGAACATGAGAATTTGTCAGCCACCACAGCCGTCACCGCTGGCCGTGGAGGAGGAAGAGAAGCAGCAAAATTTTGATCCTGTCCGATCATCCAGCACAATTCTGAGCCGTTTTGAGTCTCCAGCTTCAGCTTTTTATGCAACTGAAAGATATATGGGATTTTCTCAGTATGAAGGTCAAGTTGGTAATAATTCTTGTTCTTCAGAATTTTCTAGGATTTCCAACTCGCAACAGTTTCATTCATATCAACCTTCGGGGAAAAATCATTCTATTGTCTCAGCAGACCAAGCTGGAACTTTAGAAACTCCCTGGAGATTTTATAAATACCCTGAAAATTCCTTCAGAAATCCATGCAGCAGCGATCCTCTAGATGGACAATTTTCAGCTCCATTTGATGAAAATCACAGAGTAAATATTTTCCACCCTGGAAAACTTTTGCCTATTGTTTAACTAATCCTGGAAATTTATTTTGAGTCCGTGAATATATTTTTTTTTTCACTTTCAGGTTTGTAATGCATCCTATGGCTTGACTTCAGTTTCTCGGCCGAACTATCCTTCCCAGCAAGAGAAGCAATCTCCAAGATTTCGTTTATCTTCTGATTCTGTTTCAGCAGGAACAGTAATCACAAGCAAAACAAGAATCAGATGGACTCAAGATCTTCACGAAAAATTTGTCGAATGTGTGAATCGTCTCGGAGGTGCTGATAGTAAGTGTTGATACTCCATTTTGCAGAGTTAAAGATACAAAAGATTAATTATAAGAACAAGAAATTTATTCTTATCTCTTTTTTTTTTATGAACTGTAGAGGCAACGCCGAAGGCGATCCTGAAGTTGATGGGTTCGGATGGATTGACAATTTTTCATGTGAAAAGCCATTTGCAGAAATATCGAATGGCAAAGTACATCCCGGCATTTGCAGAAGGTAGATTCCAATTTTCCATGCCTTTTTTTTCTCAATTATGGTTTGAACAAGATTCGGACTCCAGATTTCTCATATAGTGCATCATTTCTAAGACGTTCATCAATTGAACAACTAGGAACCACTACGTTGAGAATGAATCGATCTAGCTGGTGCCTCATAAACTCTGATTTTAGGGTTTTCCTCTTGCAGGAAAATCAGAGAAAAGGACTAGTTTGAATGATTTACCTCAACTCGATGTGAAAGCGTAAATTTTCTCTCCACTTTACTCTCTTGAATTTCACTGAAATAATTGTCTTCTACTAATTCCATTCTCTAAGTACTTGTAAACTCTGTCCATGGCAGTACTCTGCAAATCAAAGAGGCATTACAGCTTCAGTTAGATGTCCAACGGCGTCTGCACGAACAATTAGAGGTATGTCTTTTATTTTTTATTATATGTATGAATAGTGTAGTGTGTTCGTCACATCTAAAACTGAATTTGATTGTGAATCTATCTCCTGGATAGATTCAGAGGCATTTACAAATGAGAATTGAGGAACAAGGAAAGCAACTGAAGATGCTGTTTGACCAGCAACAGAAAACAAATACGAATCCATTGAAGAATCAAAATTTGGATATTGTAATACCAGAAGATGATCCACCATTCAGTTTCGAAGAAGTTGAAGCTGAAATTGCAGAAAATTCTGGAAATACCAGTTTCCCATCCAAGATAAGTTAGAACATCACAGGAAGAATCATTTGAAAACTTCTACAGAAAAGAAAACTACAGTTGCTGGAAATGAATCAAGAATACAGCTGCTTACTGAGTGAAAGTATATATCAAGAATACAGTTGCTTACTGAGTGAAAGTACTTTACTTAATGAATCTACACAAAGAAGTAAATAATTTGATCGTTGAGTTTAATTATCCAATAGTCTGTATAGAAAAAGTTAGAGCAAAAGTGATTGATGAACAATGTATTTCAAGCTCTATATTGTTTGTGACAAATTGATGTTTGCTGCTTGGCATAGCTGTATGATACCATTTTTGGGGGGGGCAGGGTGTTTATCAGATGAGTGGGATTGACAAACAGAGTTTAATTCAATGCCATTGTACTTTCCCTTAAGGTTTGGATAATTTCAAAAACTTCGAGATTGAGGCTCAATCTTCCTCCTATTTTTACAGGAGTTGATTTTTTCGTAGTACCCTTAGTAGATTTTTCGATTAGGTTTTATTTGGACTTAATCATGAGATAAATTTAATAAACATCTAATTCAAAATGTAAACATAATTGGAAAAAAAAATTATAGGAAAGCTAGGTTTGCTCAAATTCAATTGATTGTTTTAATAGTATGTTCAAGTGACATGATTTTACTAAAATGAATATAAATCATTGTTTTATTTAAAAAAATTATATCATTTATTACTTTCAAACATAGAATGGTATTTGGTGGTCGTGTATGAACCCGGTAGAATACTTATTATTTGGACTATTACCTACTAGCTTAACTTTCGGATCAAATGGTAACTACACTTTGTATAAAAGTTAGTTTTAATCAAAAGGTCATTCATTCTAATCTCCTTGACAATTACTCCAAGGGGGTGTAACTGGGTGGTTTAACTGTATTCTTCTTTAAACTGATCATTAGGGTTCAAACAGGGTTGAGGTGGGTTTAATTAAAAATAAAAAGAAATCAATCTCTTTTACAAATGACATCAAACTTGTTTTTATTTTTAAATCAATCTTGTAGTGATTGGGGTACTTCTAATCAAGTGGTCTAGCATTTGAACATTCCCAAGGGGTTGTTTCTATCTTCAAATGTGACAAGTCTGTTTTGTATCGACCTTGCATATCAAAAGAGCCTGTTAGACTACTTATACTCGTTAGTTTTCTAATATTTTTCCGAAGGCTGATCGTAATCCGTATTTTCACCTTAGTTATAAACCATAATCATCTATCCAGCTATTCCTGCCAGCTAGTTGATTTCTTGTCCCAGAATGAAGACAAAATGTTAGAATTTCCAGGAAAGAAACATATATAAGACGCTAATTAAGGACTCCTGTTAGCTCATCTATTAACTATAATTAGCTTTCCAAGATTCTGATTACCAAAGTCAACCAAAGCAGGGCGAGATAAACATGTAGAGGACGTTGAAGATAGCTCATATATTGTTCTGAACTCGAGCCATTTAACAACTTGTTGTAAGTTGAGAACTGCAAATGAAAGAGCTTTCCATCTTCAATTACATATTTTAATTGTTCAGAGATAATTACAACTCAGAACCGGAGCAAGGGAGGACGTTGAGGATGTTGTCTGATAAATAATTTAAAAAAAAAAAATCAAAGGAGTGGGGGAGTCATTTGAAAAATCAAATCGTGGAGATTTCAAGAAAAGATAATCCTTCCACCATTTAGTCTTGAAGATGTATTTGAAGTTTCAATTTCAGAAAATTCAGAAAATACCTGCTTGGCGATTTCACATCCAAGAAAGTTGGCTCATTAATTGAAGCACAAATAATTTTTATTTTCCATATATAATAAGATTTTACAGAAAAAATAAAAGTATTTTTTTTTTATATACAAGGAAACTCCTACACCCATCTATCATTGAGGTGTTCAGTCGAATATGAGATTGACGCACACCTAAAAACGGGATCTCACGGATCACTTGATAACCGTCCTAAATCACAAAACGTAGACATAAGAAATACACACGATGGTATCAAATACATAATAAAACTCCTAACCTAATTTTTTTTACATTTAAACAGAGAGAATTTTAAAATGAAAATTAAACCTAAGATCTTAAGGTCCGCATGGGGTGTTTGTTAAAAAAATGACGGTATTTATTTGTTGATGAATCATGTGATGGTTATTTGTTTTGGGGCTTGAAATTTGAACTTGATATATTATCTCATATTCACATATATTAGTTTGTTTATTTGTTTTAGTAAAATGACTAAATTTAAACTTATATATTGTCATTCATTCACATAAATGAAGTTGTACTTAAATATGACTACAAAAACATTTATGTTCTCCAATATTTCATCTTCCTTACTGTTGTAGGACAATAACTAAACACAAATAATAACTTTTGGAATTACTACAATGTTTTGATTCATTTCCATGGATGAATCATGACTGACTTCATCTGTTGTGTGCGAAAATATAGATTATGAGAAAAGCAATTCAAATGACAAAGGAACATCAGATTGATGTAGAAAATCTTTATGATATGAAAAAAAAAAAAAGAGAGAAGAAAATTTTCATTACAAAAATAATAAGAAGGTTACGCATATGTTTCTCTCACCAAGGATTTTATGGCTTAAATATATATCTATTATTAATATATCATGTAACTTATATTAGGTTACATGAAATATATATATATAATAATTCTTTAATATTTTAAAGAACTATAAATATATATATATATATTATATATATTTTATTTGACCTTTATATTATCCTAGATAATACTAGTCATTTACGAATAATATTTTCTCTCTTTCATATTTTCTAAAATGCATAAAAATATTGACGTGATCATGAAGGTTTATTATGAGTTAACGTGAGTGTGTATAGAACTCTTCAACTTTAAACTCTTTGAAAGTTCAATAATTATAGGTAATGTATAACAATATACCATAGACTTTAAATTATGATAGAAAAAAAAATCTTTATTAAACCTTACTTTGATCGTTTGTACCATATAAATTAGTTCTTCATTGTCTAATTCTAATTGAGTAAGGATTTATAGAATATCAAAATTCTAATATTGATCTATCTACGAATCTTGATCAATATATCATAAGCTCATTCCTACGAATTTTTCGTGAGATATTAAAGTGTTATTATCACAGACTTGGATTTATATATTTATCATTATTCATCAAGTAACTCAATCAAGGTAGAGTCAATGTTAACTCTGAATCTAATTTATCAAATTAACGGATCTCATCTTGACCATTACTTATATACCTATATGAATAACACATAATCGGATCGACTTTATTA
>JAVXUL010000005.1:6265790-6283428 GCA_035590515.1 Trichilia minutiflora | reverse complement strand
CAGAGATTTATATTTGTATGATTGAAATTCTTCCAATTCTTATTATTTCATTTTATTTTGGTTAATGAGTATGAAAACAGGTACTAATGCCTTGCGGGTTCTAGAGGTGCATTCTAAGTAATAGGATGTATCTCTAGGATTCGCGGCGATTGCCACGTGACTGACTAGGTTCGGGGCGTGACATATAGTGTGAGTGTGTGTGTGTTTATTGTGACCTTTCTTATTAACGTTTGATCTTATTTTGTTTTGTGGGTTTATAAAGTATTTACAAGGATGTGGGTATATTTGGACAAAGACTTGGTTATCCCGAATAAGTGGGCGACTTAGTAGAATTTAATCATAACCAGTGGACTATCATTTCAATGTGTTAAACTAATTATCTTTTAAAAGGATGAATGCTAAACAAATTTAACTCGATATAAAAGAAGAAACTGTTGAACAAGAAGAAGAACACAATGATACGAAGATGTAGTTGAGTATGAACTTAAAGAAACACGAGCTAATAATTATTGTAAAGGAGCCCACATCACAAATAACATGAGACTGAGAAAGTATTTGGTTATATCACTGGATAGAACCAAATGCTTTCTCGATCTCATGGTATTTGTGATGTTAGCTCATTTGCAACAATTATTAGCTCGTACTTTTTCAAATTTGTATTCAATTATATCTTCATATCATTGCATTCTTCTTCTCGTTCAACAATTTCTTCTCTTACATTGGGTTAGATTTGTTTAACATCCTTTTCTTTTTTAAAAAAAAATCTATGTATTTCCATGAAATGGTAGTCCATTGATTATAATCGAAATTATAGAAATTAAAGCCTCTATATATGTATTTGATTTGAAATTTTAATGTCTGTACTAATTAATGATATACTACACAAGCAAACATAAAACTAGTATAATATATTATTTTATTGTATACATTGTTATTATTTGTTTTTTATTATCATTGTTTGTTATTATATTCATCAATATGATTATTATCATTATTATTAGGTAATCATAACTTGGCCTAATGTGTTAAATGCATACATTGAATTATTATATTAAATTATTTATGGGTATAATAGTAATCTCTACTTCAAAAGCCATATAATAGATAAATAAACACTTCAGAAAAAACAAAACAAAACAATTAGTAATAACTTAAGACTAGTTGGTTTGAACTTCATCAACAGAACAATGATATATCAGAAATCAATACAGAAAACAATGATAATAAAAAACAAAGAATAACAATATATATAATAAAACAATATACTATACTAGTCGATCGAACCACAAAGAAATAACCATCTTATGTTGGAAGAATGCTCTATCCAATTGACCAACATCAAATGACAAATCATGACATAAGTAGTCTATATACATATATGTAAAAACTTCACAATCTTTGGACTTAGGTTATTGACATGGGATAGAAATTATCAACTTTGTATATGTAAACAGATCTATGACCTCCAATGCCTCCATCTTATTGATGTAGTATCCGTTTGTCTAAAGTAAATGCGAAAGTAACTAGCACAACGAGTCCATAACGATCTTGATCTTGTCATCGGAGTGCCCAAAAGATGATGAATTATACATGATAATATGTCAGAATCAGAAATCAATTCTGCACATGACCTTGTACTCTCCCTTAAGATTTCATGGAAGGTACACTTTATCAATTATAGCCTAAGGTTGGTGCAAGCCATTCTTTGCTGCTGTCATGAACTCCAAAATATTTGTGTTTAGGTGAAAGCTACCCTCTACAAGATTCCTTGATTGCACACTGTCCTATACAGCATTAAGATGAAGCTGCAAGAATTAAGATTTTTTTTTTTTTGGAAACCCGAAAACTCCAACCGTCAGCCAACACCTCGGGATTTACTTGCCTCGGGATTTGTCCCGGGGACCCAGGCCCTCGACTACCCTAAAGCAGCGTCACGGGGACAGGACCCAGGCCTAAGCCAAAAGCGCCCGTGATACCCTGACCGACAAGTACCCTGACCGACGGTACCAAACGACTGGAGAAAATCGAAGTCTAACCCCCTAGACGCTTCAACAAAGGTGCCAGGGGGGGAATTGAACTTGGGACCTTGAGGTCCCAAGCCCAATTCCCACCACCAGGCCACCCTTAGGGGGGGGGGTTGTAAGAATTAAGATACACTATAATAAACTACAAAAATAGTTTATTCTTACATTCTCGAATTTAGCTTAATTTCACACTCGAATTCAACATTATTCATTCTTCAAACTAGTTTCACTCTCGACAGCAGTCTAATAAATAACTTTTGAATTTAGTTTAATTTAACACTCAAATTCAACTTTATTAACTCTCGAAACTAATTCAATTATATACTATTAAGTTTACTATCGATAATAGTCTAATAGATAACTCTCAAATTTAGTTCAATTTTACATTTGAATTCAATACTATTCACTCTCGAAAATAATTTATTCTATATTCTCAAACACAGTCTTAAAAGATCATTGCTCTCAAAATTGAAAACAATCAATGTCAAGAGTAACAATTTATATCCACCAAATCATTTTCGACCAAGAAATGATCTATTACATGCACATTATTTGTTTTTTTTATATATTTCAATCAATCCATAACACGTATTACATGTTCATTTCATTCTAAAAACAAGTTTGATTGAAAATAGAAAATATAATAAAATTAGTTCAAAACTCACAGCTTTGATAATGGGAGTTATTCTGTTGTCCTTGTTGCTATTATATTGGAACTGAGTTCAAAAGTGATTTCACAATGAAGTTGAAA
Organism: Trichilia minutiflora; assembly: GCA_035590515.1. NCBI lineage: Eukaryota > Viridiplantae > Streptophyta > Magnoliopsida > Sapindales > Meliaceae > Trichilia > Trichilia minutiflora. The sequence goes on along the minus strand of JAVXUL010000005.1, from coordinate 6,280,653 downwards.
GTGTGTTCGAGAGAAAAAAAAAAGTGAAAAAAGATACTAGAAATATTTAAGAATAAAAAAGTGTGAGAGAAATATGAAAAGTATGATTTTTTTAACATATATGATTTGAGGTAAAATTATTTAAAAAAAAATTTGTTTTTAGTTAAGTTTAAAAATATTTTTTAATAGATTAATTTTAACATTACAAGTCAAAAGACGATCATTTATATTAATATTTAAAAAAAAAACTGTAAGGATATTTGTTATTTTTCAATAAACTAAAGCTTATCCTATTAATCAAAAAACGTGATAATGCTTTATAAATAATTTCAAATAATATACAGCTTTAAATTATTAATATATAATTTTTCCAATTTGATTTGATTAAGACATGGAACAAGTTCTGAACTCCCATTTTGCTTGAGTTTTGTTCCCTTGGACACATTATTTGTTGTCTCCATCAATCAATACATATGAAACCAAATCATGATGAGTATCTAGTAATCATAGGAAAAATTTTTTAAAAAAAATTATGAACTGTCATCGGAACATTTTACATTTTCAATTCAATAAATTTATAAATTTATTTATTTATTTATTTTTTGATGGATTTTGTTGTCTGGATTTTGTGAGGTTCTTATGTGTTGTGGTTTAGAACCTAAAAGTTTATAGACAAAGTTACAAGACAAGAAATCGGGCACTTTTTGGCTTATTTTTTTAGGTTCTTCAATGCGTCTGATTATTCTTTTATCACTATCGAGAAGCTTAAATTTTTTATTATATTTATTAATTTCTTTCATATATATTTTAATTTTGTATTGTAATTCAAAACTATAGCTTGAAAATTAAAAAATTTCTAAAAATTTAAGAAATACAACGAAAAACGATAGTTTGAGATTGTTGAAAATTAGAAAATAATTTACTTTTCTTATATTAATTAATTTTGAGTTTGTATAATTTATATATATATATATATATAAATAAAATAAAATTTTAAAAAGTAATTTCCTTTCTTATTTTTTAAAATTTTCTATAAGACGAAGTGATTTTGCCAAAGGATTAATGTTTCTGATAAGGCCACACAAGAAAAAACAAGAATACTCAATAAAAAAAGAAAAAAATTGCATCACCTGATAAAAATTTTAAAAAAAAAGTAAATGTATAATTGATAACTTTTTACTAATTTTTCATCCTAATCTAGAAAGGAAAGAAGGGGAATTCTGAGACTTCAATGAAAAAATTATGTATTGTATGGATTTACTCTAATGAAGTGAAGTAAAATCCAAATGCCAGGTAATTATTTTTATTTTTTAATTTGTTGTGAAATTTTGTTTCTTTCTAGTTGTCAATTTTGTGTTGAATTTATTTATATAATTTTATTTTTGTTTAAAATATATTTTATTGATTGAGGAATCTGTCCTTTTGGGATGCTATATATGGCCATTTTTAATGTTTTGTGTAATTATTAATATAATCATGAATATTTTCAAGGGTTAATTCAATGGAAGTTGAAAAAAAAAAGAAACTGAGAAAAAGTGAGAGAAAATTTAAAAAAAAAAAAACTTTCTCAATTTCAACTTCACTGAAACTCAAAGACCCTGAAAACAATCATAAACCGTAACGGCGAGTTAAGGTTTTATTACTCAACCAACTGAAATGAAAAAATTACCCTTCTACACTATCTTTCACAGAATTACACGGTGGGGACTAATTTGTTACAAAATATCATAATATATCCTTGAATATTAAAAGTTAAAATCATATGGACTAAAGTGTTGTTAAGCATTTTCATAATATTGTGAGAAGAAGAATATATCTATTTTTCAAAAGAAAAGGAAATCAGAATATTAAAAACTTGTACACTTTGCTCCCTTTAAGAAAGTACAATTTGTTGTAATTTTTAAATTAATAAAAATTTTAAAATTCTGATAAAAAATTGAAATATTATATATACAGTTGAATGCATCCCCGTTAATGATTGGAATAATTATGGATCTACTTATTGTGAATTAGTGCTAGTGTCTCATATTATATTATTATGCCAAATACCAATATGCTCCAATTTTTTCTCACGATCAAAGGCTGTCATTTTGGGAATAGTCTCATCTTCTGCAGCCAGGCTGCAATTTTTTTTTCTTTTTAATTGTTTGCATTGAAACGCATAATAGGGACAAAAAAAATTTCTAATAAATTTATCATGACAAGGGTTTTGTTTTAATTCTTTTAAATATGAGGTTTCGGTTCTTGGTTTTGTCAACATATCATTGTATATTTCCTAATCTTTTCTAAGAATAATTAAAAAGATTAATTGCATCTATCTGCTTGAATATATTTATATTCATTTCTTACCGCAGAAGTCTTACGGAATTTCATAAGAGAGAATTTTATCCCTAATACTTGAATTCAATAAGTTTCTGTTTTCTTTACAGATTTGTTCTCTCTTTTAATCAATTCTTGCATTGAATCATTTTTTACGCCGGCAAGAAATTCTGAGTATCACTTGCTGTTCTTAAGTAATAGATGAACACCCAAAAGATCAATTTCCAGGAAAGGTATCACTGGCCATGGAGGGGGAGGAGCAGCAGCAAAATCTTGACCCTGTGCGATCATCCAGCACCATTCTGAGCCGTTTTGAGTCTCCAGCTTCAGCCTTTTATGCAGCCGAAAGATATATGGGGGATTTTCTCAGTATGAATGCCAAGTTCGAAATCCTTTTTGTTCTTCAGAAATTTCCAGGATTTGTAATTCACAACAGTCTTATTCATCTCAAACTCCAGGGGAGAATCATTCTATTGTATCAGCAGACCAAGCTGAAAATTTAGAAATTCCCCGGAAATTTTATAAATCCCCGGAAACTTCCTTCAGAAATCCATGCTGCAGAAATATTCTAGATAGACAATTTTCATTTCCATTTGATGAAAATCAGGATCACAGAGTAAATATTTCCCACCCTGGAAAACTTTTGCTTATTGTTTAATTCATTCCGAAATTTATTTTTATTCTGGGAATTTTCATTTTTTGTTTCAGGTTTGTAAAGATTGCTATGGGTTAACTTCAGTTTCCCAGCTGAGCTATCCTTACCAGCAAGGGAAACAATCTCCAAGACTTTGTTTATCTTCTGGCTCTGTTTCAGCTGGAACCGTAATCACAACCAAAACAAGAATCAGATGGACTCAAGATCTTCACGAAAAATTTGTTGAATGTATGAATCGTCTCGGAGGTGCTGACAGTAAGTGTTGATACTGCATTTGGCAGAGTTACAAATCCAAAAGATTAATTGTAAGAACAAGAAATATATTATTATCTCCTATTAATGTACATTTTTTATGAATTGTAGAGGGATCGCCGAAGGCGGTCCTGAAGCTGATGGATTCTGATGGATTGACAGTTTGTCATGTGAAAAGCCATTTGCAGAAATATCGAATGGCAGAGTACATCCCAGAATTTGCAGAAGGTAGGTTTCCATGCTTTTTTTTTTTCCTTTCTCAATTATGGTACGAACGGAATTCGAACACCCTTATAGATGTATTTCCGTTTTATGTAATACAGCAGTTGCAATTAATATCCTTATAGATATTATTCTGAAAACTAGAGAATAAGTATCAAAATAGTTTAATTATTTTTTTTGTCAACATCCTTTAACAACTAAGCATGCTTTGTAGTTATCAATTGATCCATTAATTGGTTTTAAACTTTCTTTTAAAAATCCATTTGTAATCAATTAATTTATTTTCTGATAGTAAATCAACCAATTTTTAAATATTATTTTGTAGAATAGATTCTACTTTACTATTAATAACTTTGATCGTTCCCTCGTCAAAAATTGGATAATCCCCGTATAATAGGCTAGTGATAAGGTGAAACTGTCTCGAGAACCTAATGCAAGTCCCACCCATTGCAAACCACAACTCCTGATAAGTGGAATTCATAACCACCTCATGTAGTGGTAAGTAATTAATAAGATAGTTGGAGAATTTGAGCTCTTGCAAATCCAGAAAATATACTAGACATGTATGTTTAAAACGTATAAACTGACCATCCGTCAGCTTCCGTCGGATAGTATCCATTACCTTATAGAACATAATGACGTAACTGTCGCAAAAAAATTATCTGATAATGGTGTCCTTAGCCTATTATTATCTATTTGTTAATCTGCAAAGGACATTATAATTCTATATTAACACATTTCACGTCATCCACAATCATCCAATCTTCCACACTATATCCAATGAATCAAGAATACAGCTGTTTATAGAGTGAAAGTATTCTTACATAATGAATTTACACAAAAAAGTAAATAACTTGATTGTTGAGATGAATTATCCGGTGGTTTGTATGGAAAAGTTAAGAGCAAAGATGTTGAATGAACAATGTATTTCAAGCTCTATATCGTTTGTGACAAATTGTTGGAGTTTATAAATTGTGCTTTAGCCGATCAAGTATAATATTGTTGTGGTGTTGTCTTGTTTTTTTATCTTCATATCTATCTTGCATGTAATAGACTAACTTCCAAGGAGGAGGTTTAATGTTGGAATCTTCCCACGTTATCCCTGTATCTATCTTAAATGTAATGAGTCCATGTTGTATCTATCTTGTACGTGGAAGATACTCATAAATTTGCCAATATTTCTCGGAAGAGCTGACCAAAATCCATATTTTTTACCTTATAAACCATAATTATCGATCCAGTTGTTCCTCCCAGCTAATATAGTTGAGGTTCCAAGAATTTGTTTTAACATTATCTCCTTGGATTGTTCTTGTGTCCGAGAATGGAAAGAAAAATGTTAGAATTTTCCGGAAACAAACATATATAGGAAGCTAATTGATGATCTCTTATTAGCTCATATATTTAATTGTAATTAGCTTCACAAGATTCTGATTACCAAAGTCGACCAAAGAGGAGAGAGAAGATATTTCATACATTGTTCTGTTCTTTAGCCTTTTTAACAACTTATTGTAAATTGAAAAGCAAGGGAGAATGTTAAGGATGTTGTTTGATCCAAAAAAAAAATACAAAAACAAATGAGAGTCACTTGAAAAATCAAAACTTGGAGGGTTCACCAGATCAAGTGATCCTTTCAACATTTAGTCTTGAATATGTACTTGAATTTTCAAGTTCAGAAAATTCAGAAAATACTCACTTTTCTATTTCACATCCAAGAAAGTTAGCTAAGCACAAATCATTCGGTATTTTCCACAGATAAGTAGACCTTGCTTGAATTATACACATAAATTAGCTTGTTAGTTTTTTAGAACTTAAATTTGATTAGAACAAATTAATTTTCTTTATCATTACATGATTTTTCTCTTCTTGTAGGCCTGTAGGCCTGTAGTTAAACGCCAATAATAGCTTTTGAAAGTACTATAAGGTGGAAATAATGTTGTCATCCATTACCATGAATGAATGTCATCATCCATTTTCATTTTCAACTACTAATAATCATTACATGAAGAGATACAGGAAAGATCAAAGTACAAATACAAGTTGTCTCATTGCCTGAGGACAGTATAGCTGATACGTAAGGCAACAGATGGGTCTTGTTTGTGGTTTGCTCCTATAATTTTATTTAAAATTTTATGTTGCATTTCTCTTTTTAGAGAAAACATATTATGTGTCACAATTACTTTACTATTTTTTTTTTCACTTTTATAATTATTAATCGACAATTATTCTTCCCACGTATTTTATAAAAAAAAAAAAATTCTCTCTCACGAGCCAGCAGCCATTGAGGAAAAAACACAACCAAAGCAAATCCTGGAAAAATGTGTTCTGTCTAATTTTATTCAACAAATCAATGTTTCTTTGGTTTTCAACAACAAAATTAACGGGAAACTGAAGCTGCAACTTCATCTACTTCTACCTGTATATCACATTTTCCAGGAAAATATGATTCTCAATTTTCCAGGGATAACTTTCTGTAAACATGTCCGAACAAGACAACTTGGAATCATTGGTATTTTTTAATAACGTCCAACGGAGAAATTTTCTAGGAAATATTATCATTCCTCCAACTCTTTCTGATCCCTAAAAAAATACCCAAGTTGATTTTTTCTTCCTTTACGATAAATTTGATAAATTATTTTTCTTTCTTATTTTAATTTTCCATCTTTGCAGAGAGCCATGGATTATTTGTTTCGGTTTCTCTAAACAAATTTTCTCGCATTAAACGGACTGAGGATCTTTCATGAACGTTTTGTCCATTGTGTTAATCAGCTTGTGGTTCTTAAGAGGAAGTAAATAAATTTGAGCAGAAGAATTGAACATAACATTACTCATTTAAAAGTCATTTGCAGGTGTATTAATTAACTTGAAGAAGTGTGAATTAAATTCCCATTTTGAATTGATGATCTGATAAATTAGGTTAATGTTTTTTTTAAAAAAATATTATAGGATTGTTAATTGTTGGAATTTGTTGTCAGCGTCATGAGATTGATGGTTGCATGCAGGGACGTCGGAAACCCAAAACAGAAGATGGAATCAAGAATTACTATAAATTCTCCAAGTTTCTCTCTCTATAAATTCAAACCTTTCATCATATTTCCTCCATGCATTCTTTATGTATGTTACTGCAAAATCTATTACTTAATATCCTGTCTTGACTTATCTATTTATAATGGACAAATTAATATAATTATTCAATGAATAATTGTAACTCTTCTTAATGTTACCTTTTCACTATTAGTCATATCCTTTTACCAAAGAGTACCTTTTTACCATTAGTCATGTCCTTTCACCAAGGAGTATAACCTTGCATGTGGTCATTCACTTTGATCATATGATTCCAACATTAATTGATTCAACTAATAAAATCTCTTAAATTAGTATAAAAAATATAAAATTTAAGTCTTGCTCACATCGAATTAAAAAAAAACTTGAGTTATTTTTTTAATAACATTTATAAAATTAAAAATTAAAAAAGTATAATTATTTGGCTTTAAGAACAATTTGAGATTTTAATAATGCAACATTATCAATTACAAGAAGGTAATGAAAATGATTTATCTTCACATTTTTAATTTAATTTGTATTGTTGATGAAATTGATTTGATTCTGGTCGTTACCTTCTTTGTTTCAAAAATCAAAATTAATTTGAACTTTTAATTATAGTAATAACTATATTACAAAACTAATTAATTGTGAAGGAATTTTAATTAATATTAGTTTTCTCTTTTTATATGTAATCGAACTGTTTGGTAAAAGGAATAATTTACCCCCGTAGCGGAAAATTCTAAACCCCATCACCAAACAGACCCTCAAACGAAACAAAAAAAACTAACACTTGCCGTTACTGTGCATAAAGCCATTTCTCTCCACAAAGTCCACCACTCAATCATAGGACTCAGCCCACGGAGAGCGAAGACGAAGTGAGAAGTAGAACGCGCTGTCAGTGTCAACTGTCAGAATCATCAAATCGAATAATAATAATTATGGAAGACATGAAGAAGAGGAAGATGGAAGAGATTGTCAACAACAACGGACCGGAACAAATTATCATGTCTTCTGCCTCGCAAGAACACTTGCGGTCGTTGCTTGATCCTCTGTCGAAGTCCCAGCTCGTAGATCTTCTCTCAAGACTGTATGTTCATCTTCTTTTTTCTATATGTTGCTTGTTTGTAGCGAAAAGGAACCGTTTTGGGTTCTGGGTTTGTTGGGAATTGAACGGAGGGTTTAGGATTTTCTATTGAAAATGAATTGGGGAAATTTTTGACATTTCTGTCACTATTTAACTGAGCGTGTTGTTGTGGCTTCTGGGGTTTGTTCGGGATTGGTGATGAGTTGTCGGGTTAGGGTTTTAATTTTGAATAAATTGGCAAATTCTGTCACTTTGATAGAGCCTGTTGTTTGGATTTGGAATATGGATTCTCTGCTACAAAACGAAGCGTTTTATGCCTCTGGGGTAATGTGAACTTGTAATGGTTAGTAAGGTAAAGGTTCTAATTTTGTGTAAATAGAGAAGTTTTTAGCTTGATGCCACTGTTTGATAGAACTGGTTGTTCAGAATATGGGGTCTATGCTACAATAGGGAATGTTTTATGCTTCTGGGTATTGAGGAATTTTTCTCCTTTTTGTGATTAAATTCTTATTGAGTGAATAAGTAAGATTTTGATTCAGTTGGGAAATTTTGGAGTTTGAAATTCTAAGGTGCAAATACTGATTCAAGTATTCTTCAATTTTGAATCTAAATTCTGACGAGCATTCATAGTGAAAACAGTACCATCTGGGTATGCAGAATTGAACTTATAATTTCTTGATGGCTTGTTCAACTTCGTAATTATAAATGAAATTGAGGCTATGGTTTTAATCTCTTTTCATTTTCTTTTTCTACGGATATCCTAAGCTTTCAGATAGTTTAAATACTAAAGGAGAAATATTAATGCAAAAGGATTGAAAAAGTTGCAAACTTGAGGCTTAAGCTTGTACTGCAGGCTTCAATGTCCCAGAATAGTAGAATTCTGGAATGGGTTTAGGCTTATATTTGTGCTTCTCTTAGCGTGTGCTACGATTCATTTTGTTTGCAAGTATGTTATGCTTGTGTTAAGTGAATGAGTGTTGCTGTTTGTGTGTTGCTCCAAATTGTGTGCTGTGTGATTGACACTGTGCATGTGTGTTTGTTTGCATGTTGACGCATAAAGAGGGTGCCAATATCCTTCAATTGCAGAAGAAATTAAAAGTGTTGCCAGTGCAGATCCAGTTCATCGAAAGCTTTTTGTTCGTGGCTTAGCTTGGAATACATCTTCGGAAACCTTGTGTGCTGTGAGTGCATTGCTGATTGTGTTTTGTGTGCTATGGCAGTGGTTGTGCCGTATGATGATTTTTGGCGAACAAAAATATAAATAAATAATTGGTTTTGGAGGATCAATCTGTCTTTTCTTTTTGTTAGAGTTCTTAGTTCTGCACCTTTTGTATTGAATGTTTTAAGGTTATGTTTTCTTCTAGGCATTTCGAGTGCATGGTGAAATAGAAGAAGGGGCTGTGATCTATGACAAAGCAACAGGAAAATCACGTGGCTATGGTTTCATCACATACAAGCATATGGAGTCAACTCAGAGTGCACTGAGAGCAGCAAGCAAATTGATTGATGTAAGCATTTTGTCTCTTATGATCCATTTGCGGGTGGTTTCTCCCATTAGCTAAATTGAAATACACTTCATCTTATTAGTCTTGCAAAATGATTTGTTTTTGTGGGCTGCGGGTGTTAGCTAGTTCAGTTGGTGAAGCCTCTTGTCATATGCTATGTGGCATCTGGTACCAATGGACACCTAGCAGATGATAATCTTGGTTCTGTTGTATTTTTGTTGCAGTTCCAATGCCTTGAGCAGATGATATTCTTGGTTTGTTGTGTTTTTGTTGCCAAATATTGGAACTGCAAAGTACTATGAATCTCGTTTGACATTGGCAACTTCACTTTTGTTGACCACTAGTTTTTTGTATTTCTTATTTTTAAATTATTTTTTTCCTAGGGCCGGATGGCTGTATGTAATCTAGCCTGCGAGGGATTAAGTGGGGTGAGTGCTACACCTGATTTAGCTCAGAGGAAGCTTTACATTGGGGGCCTGTCACCAGATGTAACAACTGAGATGCTGTTGACCTATTTTGGAAGACATGGTGAGATTGAGGAAGGTTCAGTCGCATATGACAAGGATACAAATGAATCGCGGTATAATTTCACTATAATCTATTTATCAATTTTCTTTTGATACTTAGTAATAATGTCACTTGTATTAGAGAATCATTGCCTTTTTTCCCATCCATGCAGTGGATTTGGTTTTGTTACGTTCAAAACAGTTGAGGCATCAAAGAAAGCCATAGATGATCCACACAAGATTCTTGGGGTACGTAGACTGAAATAGGTGACATCTTATCTTGCTTGATACAATAATTTGGAAGTAATTGTTAAATAAATACTGGCATGTGTACAATCATTTGCTTGAACATTAAGCAATGGAGTTTACTGTACCATCATCACATATTGTGTGAGAACCGTTGTTATTCTATAAATGTGGAATTTACATGTGGAAGAATTTGGTACAAAGGAGAGGGGCAATTTGTTGGATTCAGCTAAAATTCTTCAAAGCAGGATGCAATTGAGCGATGATATCTTGTTTGGTTGCAGGGGAGGACTATAATTGTGAAGCTTGCTGATACCCACAAAGGGAAGCTAGCACAAACACAAGCACCGGCAGCAGTGGTTCCTCTGCACTTACCTCTGTCAGCTGGATATCCGCATACTGGAAAACCACAAGCTAACGCTCCTGTTGGCTACTCTTACCCTCAAAACTTACCATCATATCCTCCCCCTTCTTACACCAGTCCTCCTGCAGCACCCACACCATATCCTACACAACCTCCAATTTCTTATCCGCCAGTTCCTTTAAAGAAGGAACCGATTGGACATCATCATCCAACTACTCCCGTAGGAATGGGTGGATTCCCGTATTACATTGGCAAGCAATAATCAGACCCCTATATCGTAACGGTAATATTCAAGCTCTACCTTGGTTCTTTTTCTTCTTATCATTTGTTTCCTTCCTAGCTATCTTATGTTTTTGGATTTTGCAGTTCAAAATGTGGCGCCGTGGATATTGCTAACAGCTTAGTGAAGCAAGTGATCAGAACTGACAAGCACTTTTGAGTAGCAAAGTAGCTGAAGTTTGGATGTAGAAGATGTTATTGTTGGTCTTTTATTTTCAGACTATGTAATTTTAGTCAAGAGTAGCAGAATTGTTGTAGTTGAGAATGTTTTCTAGAAACCTTCTGTTAAATTAAATTGACAAGAGAAGATAGAAGTTCTTTCTTATTTGATATGAAGTTGCTATCCTCGAATGGAAAAGGATTTATTTAAAGGTAGAAGTATGTTAAATTTGAGTCTTGGGGAGCATAAATTTTGAGTCGATGATGTCGTGTAATTTAATTAAACATTACCTTTCATATTTAATTTTAAACTTCAGATTGCACAAAATGAGTTCTTAGTAATTAATTTCTTAAGAACAGAAAAAAGGTTCTTATAATGTGAAAGAAAGATCAGCAATCAACATTTACAGTAATCTGAAGAGCTGAAAAAATTTTATACCTATCTGTTATTTCATTTTAAACAGTGTACTGATAACGGCAAAAAGAAAAAAAATAAAGTGGATATTCCTAACCTAAATAATATTAAACAAATATTGTGATGCGCATATGGTTGTCAAAAATATATATCATTATTAATGTGATATTAATGATAATATGCAAATGCTCATATTTATTAAAAATATTATAATTAGATATTAATACAATCAAAATACACCTGCAAAAGTCTGATAAACCTGCGAGGAGGAATGGGAAAAGCACTCGGAAAAATAGTGCAGACGGATTTTATCGTTCAAAGACAAAGTCCTGCAAATGCAGCTCAGTATGTTCAAACCGCCTAATCATCAAAAGAAAAGGAAACTACTTCTGCTAAATCATGAAAACTCCAAGGTAAGATAAACAAAACATTACTGTTAGTTTCAATTGAGCTAAGCGCGGTTTCGTTCTGTTCGGGTGGTTTTCTAACTGAAATTAATCGTTCTTCAAATTTTGTTGAAAACAACGTCAAATCATCAAAATCTGCATTTGGGCCAGCTGGGTCTTTTTACTTTTGCGGAGACCTTAGGCTGTAAAGAAGAAGAGTAAGCGTTGAAAGTGAAAATATTGGAAATCTCGGTAGTCAAAATGTTTGGAAAATACCTGGTGTTGCTAGAAGAGAAGCACAAGTTGCATTGTTGGAATATTTGCATTTCACTAGGAATTTCCCCTTCGTGGATGCCGAGCACATGAGCAAAAACTCACCACATTTTTTTCGAAAATTTGTAGAAAGGTTTGATAATGAGTTGGATATCGAGCGTTGATCACTAGGTTTTTGGTATCATCCTATTAATGAGTTTCAGCCTTTTTTTTGAGAGTTTGGGTTTGAAACCTTTCGAGTATAGTCCTTTGCTTCCGCCCAATTTGATATTTTTGAGTGATGATGAATTGTTGCTTGAGAACTATCATGGGTTGTGTAATTATGGTGTTATATGTGTTGTACCCAAACAAAATCTGTTACTATTTATTGGACACTTAAGATTCTATTACTTGTTGGTCCTCGGACGTCGCAGAGAATCCATTATCTTCAATTTTGTAATTTTACAATTTCTTTTGGACCATAATGTAATTACCCAAAAGATACAAATCAAAATCAAAGATATTTAACACTAAGGGACTTTAGTGAAAAAATCCCAAGGGCTCTTTAGAAAAAAGCCATTAATAGAAGACTTATATTTTGGACACATTTACAAATCAACTTATGGCCTCTTTTTATAATAAAAAGACAAGCCAACAATCCACCAACTTGAGCAATGTGGGACAATAGCCAAATCTCACAATATGAAACAAGACGGGAATATTATGAGGAGGCGGTGGAAGTTTTTCAATATGGTGTTGGAGTTTTGCAATTGAAACTTCAAGCGCACGCAGAGTTGGGGCTTAGCCAGTCTTTTGTTGGTAAGGTAATTGTTTGTAGTCCTCATCTTTTGATCGGGGATGTAAATTATGAGTTTGTTAAGGTATTGGAGAGATTGAAGAGTATGCCAATTGAATCATGCTGGATTGAGAACGTTTGTTAGTAGTATAATTCTTTAAATTGGAGTATGCTGTTTAGTTTTCTAAGATTATTTAGCATAGATTTATTAAGCAGCATCCAGGGCTTCTCTTTGAGAATTCAGATAATGCTGCTCACACATTGTATTGGGTTGCTATTAGAGTTTGGATGTACAAGAACTGAGATATATTCCATGTTTTTTCAGTTCCCGCAAATTGATGTGTGGAAATTTTTCTTGAATTTGAAGCAGTGCTTTCTATTCCTGTTTGACATTGGATGAAGTTGGATGAGATCGCAAAGATTTTCCGCTCTCAGTCCTTGTTGCTAGGTTCAGGTAACTTAAAGAAAACTAATACTATACTTGTTAACTTGAATGTTGGGAAAAAGAGACTTGGTAAATTAATCCAGGAGAATCCTTTTGAGCTGAAGAAACTGGTTCTAAATTCAAAAGTCCGGCGATTACTAAGTTCTTACTGGATGTGGAATACGTTGACAACTCGAAGGAAATGGAACAAGCATTCTAGGTTTTTCGCGGCGGAGGGGCTGAGCTTCAAGGGAGATTTGATTGTATCGTGAATGCTGGTCAAGATAGGAAGGATGTTTGCAAATATACCCACAGATCCTTAATTTGACAAAGGATGTCATCGAAACAAAGATTGATTTTCTTATGACTTATTCCAGTATCATTTATTTTGTCATTTCCACTGTATTTTAACCATACTAAACAGAGGATCAAGCTCCGGTTATTGATGTATAATGGGCTTAAAGATCAGAAGAAAACAGAACCTAGTTTGGCCTGGAGTACTGTAATTGCAAACTCTTCTAAATCTTTTGTGCAATAGTTTGTAAATCAACATCCTAAAGGCCCTGAAGTTTGGCAGGATACGAAGAAGCAAAATAAATTCCAAAGAGTAGAAAGCACCGTCTGAGTTTGAGATTAACGTGCTGTGATTCTCAAATTACTTGCTGTAAGTAAAATTTGAAGTTTATTAAACACTTTGGTTGTCGTATTTCCGATATTAAAAAGGGGTCAGATTGGAAATATCTTTCTTTTGACATAACATTTCTGCAGCAGTTTATAAATCATGATCCTGAAGGTCTTGCAGTCTTACAGGAATGGAAACTTATGCTTGTTGCCAAATAAACCTAATGGGTTCTGCCATGCAAAGTATCACCATGTTTTTGGTGAAAGATTCTTGATTTTCGTTGCTTCTGCAAGCCGAGAAATTCATCAACTATTTTTTTTTTATTCATTCGGAATAAGATGCAACAAAATGATCAATCCAACACCAACACTTATGGTTATTCATTTTCACAACAAGAGTATACTGTGCATATCTAACTCTTATACAACTTCAGTAAGCAGCCGCTGGGTGTGGCTTGATAGTTTCATTATGGGGCATTCGTGTTAGTTTTGGGTTCGAATTTTTGGGAGTGTATTTAAGTATAAGAGTTTAGTAAAGTCTCGGTTTTATCTGACTGTTTGATACCGTCTGTCAGGAAACCGAGTTGGGCGTTGGTTAAGGGTCTGAGTCACGTCTCAGTGACGCTAATCAAGGACAGTCGAGAGCCTGAGTCTCCTGACGAAGCCTCTCAAGATGTTGGCCGGCGGTTGGAGTTTTCGGATTTCAAAAAAAAAAAATTAGTAATACAAATTCACAAAATAGTGATATCATTGTTACATCTATTTTGTTTTTGTTGTAATAAAAAAAATATGAGGAAAAAAATTAAATTATATGAGACAATGTGTTATAATATAATTATATTATACTAGTCATTCAGTTAATTTATATATGAGAATTTGTACAAAAATTTATTTTAATATTTTTATTCTAATAATAATTTAAGTGTTTATTTATGTAAAGTGAAATTATAAAATTATGTTAACATGTATTCTAGAGCACACGTTAAAGAAATTGCACAATATTATAAGATGATTAAAATTTTAAAAAATAATTATATTGCAGATGATTATTTTAGAACATCTAATTTTAATATAAATTTTTAATTTGACTTAATCATCTATAATTTTTTTTAAAAGGTAATGTTTTAATCTAAAAAGAATAAATTTTTAACTTAAAGATATTATATAATAAATATTTTAGTGGGGCACTTGATCGAAAATTCTGATATATAATTTTACACGATTTATATGAAGAAAAAAAAACTATTTAACCTTTTTCAGTTGATATTAAGTAATAGTTTTGTTGATGCAAAAAATGGTCACAGCGACTATTCCTCGCACCAGCAGATTTCTTCTTCTTCTTCTTGCACCTGTAGCT
>JAVXUL010000005.1:6253188-6265690 GCA_035590515.1 Trichilia minutiflora | reverse complement strand
TTGATTAGTCTCATATTTATATATTATAAAAATTATGTACATCTATACAAAATCTAACTACGACGTTTTAGGTTAGAGGATTACATCACATATTAGTGTAATTTCATGATAAATCATTAACTATATTTATTATTCTTTGATCAAGTTTGAAAAATAATTATTTAATAATTAATTTACATTAAAACTCTTATGACATTATTTTTATTATCACTCGCATTATATATCACCTCGTGATATTCACCAACGATATCTAATATATCTATTTTACGATATTGTTGTTCAATCAATAATACATTTATAGAAAATGACTTTGATAATTTTATTTAACTCTTAAATGAATTATTTAGATAATTCACATATATATTTTATTCTATTACATAAAATGATAAAAGAAGTAATATACGTATGTAAATAAATAATAATTTATTTTATTTATTAATAAAATAATATAAGCTCTAAAATTTATAATATGAATAATTTATAGGATATACACTAATAACTCTAACCTTAATTACAATCAATCTCAATAAATCTTCACTATTTCTCTTTAAAATATATCTATTCCATAAGTTCAACAAACGAAGTTATCATCTAATCACAATAGAATCCATATTCTTCTAAGAAATTATTTTCTTTTAAAGATTTCAAATTGTACCAAATTATTTTATGTTATTTCAATCTTATTTAACAAGTGACCTTAATCTCCCAATATATATAATGAGTAATTACCTACTTTTACTAAAAATAATAGTCTATTTTGTTATATAAGTTAAATTCCACTTTAAATAAAATAAATCCCATTTAAAAAGTACTTATTCTCTATATAAGAAATCTACTAAAACAAAAAAAAACGACTAATTTCATTTTCAACCCTCCATAATCATTACATAAAGAGATGAAAGAAAAATCAAAGAACAAATACAATTTGTTCGAGTACATTATAGGCAACAATTCGTCAAATTGTGCCTTGTTCTTATAGTTACACTACTAATATTATCAGACTTTAAATTTTTTGATTCAGACAATGATAGTGTTGACAATAAACAAAAATCGACGATTTAAGCTCACGCGTCATTCAAAGCAATTGGTGGCAAGTTATGGACCTTATGGTGCATTGCTGGTACCAGTGTACTTTTCAATCACTGATTAATTGAAAGTCGATGGTAATGCATTTTGAAGACAATATTTTGGCAGCGGTCAAATTTTAAGTGGTGCGTAAGCCTAAATCGCCAGTTTTTGGCTGTCGTTAATACTACGATTACATTGATAAAAAAAAATTTGAAGTCTAATGGTGTCGTGTCGTCGCACATCATCGGTCATCGATTTTGGCAATTCACTGTGGTTAGAATAGGAATATCAATTACTATTTTTTAAAATAATATTAATAATAAATTTAAACTTTAAATTTTAAATATTAATTAATTAATTCATGTATAATTTATTTTATGATTAATTGTTTTTTTTTGGTACTATATGATTTAAAATCATATATGAAATAATCTATTTTGAAAAATTATATTTTATTACTTTTAGAGTCTAATGAAAAATGAATTATATGATAATCACATTCTTTAAAATATATTTATTAAATAATTTTAAATTTTAAATTATAAAATAAATAACTATGCCTAATACAATACAATCTTAATTCTCAAACATGTTCTAATTCTCTTTTTCTTAAAAATAACATATTCCATGTTATCGGTACTCCGTATTTTTTTTATATATTATTATAAAAAAGTAACTTAAATTCCTCTCTAATTTAACGTGAACAATGTTTAAATCCAAATTTTTTGTACTATTTAAAAAGTTTGACCAATTCAATCATTGTATCATATATCCCCGTTGCCTCAAATGGAAAGAACGGGTTCTACTCACAAAGTACTACGACCATGACAACATCCTCAAAACGAAACAAAATCATAATTTAAAATATAATTAAAAAAATTGACAAATATTCTTAGGTTGATTTGATCCAACTTCTATTGTGGATAAAATTTAAAAAAGAAAAACATCAAAGATTTCAGCATTAAAAAAAGAGATATTGTTGGAATATACAAATTTTTTTACTATATTATATAAGTGATATTATATTTTAATAAAAGTAAAAAAATTATGATAATAGAAAAATTATATAAAATATATAATAATATTATAATTTTAACACTTTAATTATATAAAAAAATATTTCATTTTATCTGATTTCTGAGTTATAATTATTTTAACTCAAAAACATTGATAAGTAGATTCCATTTATTGTAATCTTGTGAGTTCTATATTATTCTGTTGAATTTTTTATTTAACATATAAGAATCAATTGAATTTTTTTTGGTATTTATTAAACTCTTGCTGTATGTCCAACAGAAGACGTGAAGAAGAGGAAGATGGAAGTGGCTGCCAACAGCAACGGACCGGAAGAAATTTTCACTTCTACTTCTTCGCAAGAACACTTGTGGTCGTTACTGTATCCTCTGTCGAAGTCCCAGCTTGTATATCTTCTCTCAAGACTTTACTTTCCTTCTCTTTTGTCTCTTGGTTGATTGATTTTGTTTGTAGCGAAAAGGAGCGGTTTTGGGTTCTGGGTTTGTTGGGAACTGAATTGGGGGTTTAGGGTTTATGATTGAGAATGAATCGGGGAATTATTTTGGGATTTTTGCCACTGTTTGACTGAGATGTTGTTTTGGCTTCTGGGTTTGTTTGGGATTGGTGATGAGTGGTCGGTAAGGTTTTTAATTTAGAATAAATTGGGAAATTCTGTCACTGTTTTTTTTAGCTTCTTGTTGGATTTGGAATATGGATTCTCTGCTGCAAAATGGAGCGTTTTAGGCTTCTGGATTGGTGTGAATTTATGTTGGTTAGCAGGGTATGGGTTTTAATTTTGTGTACATTTTAGAAAATGGGTTCTTTGCTACATAAGGGAGCGTTTTATGCTTCTGGGTTTGTTGGGGTAAGGGTTTTAATTTAAACTGAATTGGGAAATTTAAACTGATTAAATTCGTATTGAGTAAAACTAATTAAGATTTTGATAGAGTTGGGGAGTTTTAGAGTTTGTAACTCTAAGGTGCAGATATTAATTCAATTGTTGAGAGTTTTTTAATTTTGAGTTTAAACTCTTAAAGAGTTTCTAAAGTGCATTTTAGGCTATGGTCTTAATCTCTTGTCATTCTTTTTTCTACAAATATCCTAAGCTTTTAGATAGTTCGAAACACTAAATGAGAAATACTAGTGCAAAAGAACTGAAAAGGCTAAAACCTTGATGCTTAAGCTTGTAAGGCAGGCTTCTATGTCCCAGAATAGTATAATTCTGTGATGAGTTCAATCTTATATTTGTGCTTCTGTTAGAGTGTGCTACAATTTGTTTTGTTTGCAAGTATATTATGCTTGTGTTAAGTGAATGGGCGGGTGCTGTACATGTATTACTCCAAAGTGAATGGGTGGGTGCTGCATGTTTGTTGCTCCAAAGTGTGTGCTGTGTGATTGACATTGTGCGTGTACATTTGTTTACAAGTTGATGCATAAAGAGGGTGCCAATATCCTTCAATTGCAGAAGAAATTAAATGTGTTACCAGTGCAGATCCAGTTCATCAAAGGCTTTTTGTTCATGGCTTAGCTTGGAATACCTCTTCAGAAACCTTGTGTGCTGTGAGTAGATTGCTGATTGTGTTTTGTGTGCTATGGCAGTGGCTGTCCTATATGATGAGTTTTGGTGAAAAAATTTACAAATAGACAAATACTTTTGGGGATCAGTCTGTCTTTTCTTTTTATCAGAGAAGTTAGTACTGCACCTTTTGTATTGATGTTTTAGGGTTATGTTTTATTCTAGGCATTTCAAGTCCACGGTAAAATGGAAGAAGGGGCTTTGATTTATGACAAAGCAACAGGAAAATCATGTGGCTATGGTTTCATCATATACAAGCATATGGGGTCAACTCAGAGTGCACTGAGAGCACCAAGCAAATTGATTGATGTAAGCATGTTGTCTCTTTCTATGCATTCGCAGGCAGTTTCTCCCATTGACTAAATGGAAACACACATGTCATCTTATTCATCTTCCAAATTGATTTGTTTGGTTGGGCCACGGGTGTTAGCTAGTTCAGTTGGTGAAGCCTCTTGTCATATGCTATGTGGCACCTAGCACCAATGGAACTTTAACAGATGATAATCTTGGTTGTGCTGTATTTTGTTGCCACATATTGGAACTGCAAAGCACTATGAATCCCATTTGGCATTGGTGATTTCACCTTTGTGGATCACTAGTTTCATATATTTCTTATTTTTAAATTAATTATTTTTCTAGGGCTGGATGGCTGTATGTAAATTAGCCTGTGAGGATTAGTGGGGTGAGTGCTACACCTGATTTGGCTCAGAGGAAGCTTTACATTGGGGGCCTATCACCAGATGTAAGAACCGAATGCTGCCGACCTATTTTGGAAGACATGGTGAGATTGAGGAAGGTTCAGTTGCATATGACAAGGATACAAATGAATTGCAGTATAATTTCATTCCCGTCCGTTTATCAATTTTCTCTTGATAGTGTCACTTGTATTAGAGATTCACTGTTCTTTTTCCCATCTGTGCAGTGGATTTGGCTTTGTCACATTCAAAACAGTTGAGGCTTCAAAGAAAGCCATAGATGATCCACACAAGATTCTTGGTGTAAGTACACTGAAATACGAGATACCTTATCTTGCTTGATACACAATAATTTGGAAGCAATTGTTAAATAAATACTATCCTGTGTACAATCATTTGCTTGATCATTAAGTAATGGAGTCTACAGTATCATTATCACATATTCTGTGAGAACTGTAGTTATTCTATAAATCTGGAATTTACACTTGGGAAGAATTTAGTACATAGGAGAGAGACAATTTACTGGATTTGGCAAAAATTCTTTGAAGCAGGATACAGTTGTGTGATGATATCTTGTTGGTTGCAGGGGAGGACTATCGTTGTGAAGCTTGCCAATACCCACAAGGGGAAGCTAGCACAAACACAATTACTGGCAGCAGTGGTTCCTCTGCCCTCACCTCTGTCAGCTGGATATCCGCAACCTGGAAAACCACAGGTTAACGCTCATCTTGTTGGCAACGCTTACCCTCAAAACCTGCCATCATATCCTCCCCCTTCTTACACCAGTCCTTGTGCAGGACCCACACCATATCATCCAACACAACCTCCCATTTCTTATCCACCAGTTCCTTTAAAGAAGGAACCGATTGGTCCGATTGGATAGCACCCAACTACTCCTGTAGGAATGAGTGGATTCCCATATTAGGTTGGCAAGCAATAATAAAGCCCCTCTATCATAACGGTAATATTCAAGCTCTATCTCTGTTTTCTTTCTTCTTATCGATTGTTTTCTTCCTAGCTATCTGATGCTTTTGGATTTTGCAGTTCAAGATGTGGCGCCGTGGATATTTATAACAGCTTAGTGAAGCAAGTGATCAAAACTGACACACTTTTGAGTAGCAAAGTAGCTGAAGTTTTGATGTAGAAGATATTATTGTTGGTCTTATATTTTCAGTCGACTATATAATTTTAGCCGAGAGTAGTAGAATTGTAGCCTTCTGTTAAATTAAATTGATAGAGAAGATGTAGTTCGTTCTTATTTGATACGTGGTTGCTATCCTCCTATCTAAAATGATTTATTGAAGGGTAGACGTATATATTAATTTAAATCTTGGATAACATAAATTGAGTCCTTGAAGTCGTGTAATTTAATTAAATATTACCTTTCCATATTTAATTGTAATCTTCATATTGCATAAAATAAGTTCTTATTATGTGAATTTCTCAAAAAAATCTTATTATGTTAAAGAAGGATCAGCAAATAACATTTACAGGAGTCTAAAGGGCTGAAAAACAATTAGTCCATCTGTTTTTTAAATTTAAACAGTGAACTAATAACAGAAAAAAAAAAAATTGATATTCCAAACTAAATAATGTTAAATAAATATTATAACGTGTATATGGTTATCAAAAATAAATACAATTACGAATGTGATATTAATGACATTATGAAAGTGTTTATATTTATTAAAAACATTATAATTAGATATTAATAGTGTATGAACCTAATCTACAAATTGAGTCGGTCATCTATTGTAACTGTATCATAAATTTTCCTTTATTTTGTTTGGAGGATAAATATTTTAATTTTATATTTTGTAAAAAAATTCTTTTTAAAATTTAAAATTTGTAATAAATATTTTTATTAAATTAATTTTTAATTTTTGTGTTTTTTATTGTGTAATCATATAAAATGTATAAATTTTAATTAATAAAATTTATATTTTAAAGAAAATAAAAAATTTATCAATTATATTTTAATTTATTAAAATTTTATATTTTTATAAAGTTTAAGGATATAATAATTTTTATATTGTAAAAATTAACTTAAAAAATATTTATTACAATATTCAAATTAAAATTTTTATTAACAAACATAATCGGAACCTAATTGTTATTATTTCAGAAAATTATTGGAGGCTATTTGTCTTTCCCATTTTGTCATGGTTCTGACTTCTACACCTGCCAGGAAGATTGGGGAATGCACCCGGAAAATAGTGCGGAGGGATTTCATCATTCAAATTCCCTCTGCAAATGCATCTCAGCGTGTTCAAACCGCCTAAGCAAAAGAAAAGGAACTACTTCTGCTAAATCGTGAAAACTCCAAGGTAAGATAGACAACAAAACATTGGCTTTCGTTTTTATTGAGCTTAAGCGCGGTTTCCTTCTGCTGGGGTGGTTTTCTAGCTGGAATTGCTCGTCATATTCTATAGAAATATTCATGATTTCGTTGCACAAATATAGAATAACATATATTCTCAAATGGGTTTCTTCAAATTTTATTGAAAACAGCGTCAAATCGTCAAAATCTGCATTTGGGCCAACTGGGTCATTTTACTTTTGCAGAAACCCTATGCTGTTTAGAACAAAAGTAATCGTTGAAAATGAAAATATGGGAAATCTTAGTAGTCAAAATGTTGGGAAAATATCTAATGTTGCTAGAAGAGAAGCGCAAGTTGCATTATTGGACTATTTGCATTTCACTAGGAATTTGCCTTTCGTGGATGCCGAGCACGTGAGCAAAAACTCACCACATTTTGTTGGAAAACTTGTAGAAAGGTTTGATAATGAGTTGGACATCGAGCGGTTGATAGCTAGGTTTTTGCGGTATCATCCTATTAATGAGTTTGAGCCTTTCTTTGAGAGTTTGGGTTTGAAACCTTCCGAGTATAGCCCTTTGCTTCCCCCCAATTTGATGTTTTTGAGTGATGATGAATTGTTACTTGAGAACTATCATGTGTTGTGTAATTATGGTGTTGTACGAAATAAGATAGGGAAGATTTATAAGGAGGCAGTGGAAGTTTTTCAATACGGTGTTGGACTTTTGCAATTGAAACTTCAAGCGTACGAAGAGTTGGGACTTAGCCAGTCTTTTGTTGGTAAGGTAATTGTTTGTAGTCCTCATCTTTTGATTGGGGATGTAAATTCTGAGTTTGTTAAGGTATTGGAGAGATTGAAGCGTATAGGAATTGAATCATGCTGGATTGAGGAACGTTTGTTGGAGCATAATTCTTTAAATTGGAGTATGATGTTTAGTTTTCTAAGATTATTTAGCACAATTGGTTGCAGTGAGGAGCAGTTAGGTAGACTAATTAAGCAGCATCCAGGACTTCTCTGTGAGGATTCAGGTAATGCTGCTCACACCTTGATTGGGTTGCTATTAAAATTTGGATATACAAGAACTGAGATTTATTCCATGTTTCTTCAGTTCCCGCAAATTGAAGTATGGAAATTTTTCTTGAATTTGAAGCAGTGCTTTCTATTCCTGTTTGACATTAAGATGAAGTTAGATGAGATCGCAAAAATTTTCAGATCTTACTCCTTGTTGCTAGGTTCATGTACCTTAAAGAAAACTAATAGCATACTTGTTAGCTTGAATGTTGGGAAAAAGAGACTCTGTAAATTAATCCAGGATAATCCATTTGAGCTGAAGAAACTGGTTCTAGGTTCAAAAGTTCAGCGATTACCTCCGGAGAAAGAAAGATCGCAGATGCTGAAGACTAAGTTTCTCCTGGATGTGGGATATGTCGAGAACTCAAAGGAAATGGACAAAGCACTCAAGGTTTTCCGTGGCAGGGGGGCTGAGCTTCAAGAGAGATTTGATTGTCTCATGAATGCTGGTCTAGATAGGAAGGATGTTTGCGAAATGATTCGAGTATCCCCACAGATCCTTAATTTGACAAAGGATGTTATCAAAACAAAGATTGATTTTCTTGTGAATGATTTGGGTTATCCAGTATCATCTGTTGTGTCATTTCCGTCGTATTTTAACTATACCAAACAGAGGATTAAGCTCCGGTTATCGATGTATAATTGGCTTAGAGATCAGAGAAAAGCAGAACCTAGTTTGGCCTGGAGTACTGTAATTGCATACTCAGATAAATCTTTTTTGCAACAGTTTGTAAATCAACATCCTAAAGGCCCTGAAGTTTGGCAGGATTTGAAGAAGCAAATTTATTCCAAAGAGTAGAAAGCACCATCTGACTTTGGGATTAATGTGCTGTGACTTCTCGAATTACTTGCTGTTAGGTAAAAATAGACGTTTCTTAAACACTTTAGTTGTCGTATTTCCAAATTTAAATTGATGAGCAATAGTTATAAACGGGGTCAGACTGGAAAATGTTTCTCTTGTCATATCATTTCTGCAGCAGTTTGTAAATCATGATCCTGAAGGTCCTGAAATTTTACAGGAATGGAAGCATATTTTTGTTGTAACATCTACCCTAATGAGTTCTGCCATATAATTTACCACCCTGTATTTTTTGAAATATTCTTTATTTTTGTTGCTTCTACAAGCTGAGAAATTCATTAACTATCATTTTATTCATTCAGAGTAAAATGTAACAAAATGTCATGATCAATCCAACACCAATATTTATCGTTATTCATTTTCATAGTCAAGAGTATCGCTATATATATAAACTCTTGTAAAACTTTAGTAACGGATAATAAAAAAGACTTCTTATAGTTTTAAGAAATTGCATCTATTTTTTATTTTTTTAATGATAAATATTCGCTTAAAGTAGTTTGAAATTGATGACAAATATTCTCTATAGTGTTATTTTGTTAATTAATTTGTTTTTTTTAATTTAATTACTATTAGACTTTTAATTTTTTATAAAAATATACTTTAAACTGTAGGGATATGTACTATACAAGAAAACAAATTGATTAAAGGAATGACATTATAGAAAATATTTGTCATTAATTTTAAATTTTAAGAGGTATTTATTTTGAAAAAAAGAAGCAAGAGGTAATTTTTTAAAATTATAAGAGCATACAAATTAACAAACACATCTTTTTTGCTTTTGTTATAATAAAAAAATTATAAAAGCAAATGTTGGGATAGTTTATAGGAGTCTAGTCCAAAGGTCCAAATCTATCATTTAATAGTGTTTCTTTTCTTAAGCCCATTATACAATACTATTTCGAATTTTTTATCATGATATTTTATCAAAAGTATTTAAATTACAATAATATCTGAGATCTTTTTTTACGACAATTATATGAGAATATCAAACTACATCAATAATCGAGACGTCTTTTACTATAGGTATAACAGAAGTCTTTGGGGTCTTAGTAGTATCCGAGGTCACATCTACTTTCCAAACATTTCGAATTAGTTATTAAAGATATATATCTAAGATCAACGGTTATACTTGTTATTCGAGATCTCCTATTCTTTCTTGGGGTCAATCATACCCTTTACACAACTGTGTAATAGCCATGGCATATCTCTGAGACCTAAGGTTTTCTAGTTTCAATCATCTGACCTCATCGACTTTTCAGATATTCACTGATACACATGATCAAGTACTATCTTTATGATGGTCACACCTCGTGATTCATATAACAAACTTTCAAAAAGAAACAATGCGAGAGGAACACGTGTTTACGGTTATACTTGCAAATAATTAAATAGTAACAGAATCCGAAAATAAAGAGGAGCTATAAAGGGAGTGACTGGGAATGAATATTCTCACATTTCACATTTCATACACGTACTGTACCTGCAACTTTCTCTATCTAAGCTTATTTTTCGTGTTCTATTAATTTTCTCTCAATTTACACATACGAGCAAAATTCTTACTAACTTAAGCATCAGATGATTTTCGTCAAAAAATCAACTTCACTCCTTAGAACTTTCTGTGTTTTACAATTTAGATAATATAATGAACGAATGAAGAGAAGTTAGTGCTCGAAATTGAAAAAGGTATCAATTTCTCGCATCAACAACAAAAAAATTAAATTATATGGAATAATACAATATAATATAATAATATTATATTAATTATTTTGTCAGATTATACACAAGAGATTGTATAAAAGTTTGTATTTTATTGTTATTTTGATAATCCTTTAAGCATTTTATTTATTTAAGATGAAATTATATAATTATGTTAACATATGTCAAACAGCACATGTCAAAGACAAGGTATAATATTTAAAGACGATTTTAAAAAATTTTAAATAATATATTGCAAATAATTACTTTTAAAATGTAATTTTAATGTAAAATTTTAATTTGACTTAATCATCTATATATTTTTTTAAGTAAAAAGTCAATGCCTTGCACTAAAAAAAAAAAAAATTCAACTGAAAAATGTTTAATGATATATATTCTAATGTGCTTGATTGAAAGTTATAATGTATAAGTTTACTCTTGTTAAGGTAGAAAATCTTCTCAGTTTGGATTCCATGCAACAAAATCATCTTTAAATTATTAAAAAAAAGACTTTACTTAAAAAGACATAATTAGAAAAAAAACGATTTTCGAATAAAAATCCTTTAATATTTAAGATAAAGTTTTGCTTCAAAGCAAAGAAAAACTTAAAAGTAAAAAAAATATTTTGATAGTAATTTAACTTAATAAAAATCCGTTATCTATTTTTTCAATTTTTTATTTTATATAATCAAACTTTATAAATATTAGACACGTGTTTTGTGATTATTGTTTCTCTATATAAATCATGGGATCCGTTATTCATACAGTGGATTATAATTATTGTAATCATTTTTTTTCATTTATCTACGTATTAAATGTGATATTTAAATTATTTTTTAAGTTGAAACAACGCGTCAAATCTTTATTCATAATTGAAGCTATTTAAATATCTTATTCGAGACACTTGACAATGAGTAAGATCTCAAAAAACTCTTATATTAACTAAAATCATCAATGATAAGGTTTTGAGAGTATACGATGAAGCGTTTGTCTCTCTAAATAATGTAAGTGATTATCTGAATGTGATATTATCTTATATGTCTTTAATAAAAATAAGGTCTTAAACATTACTATCATTTTTGAGATGTTTATAATGCGTAAGCTTTGTGTTTGTTATTGTTATAAATGATCTTAATTTTGATTTTAATTTGTTTGTTCAAATCTACCCATGGAACTTGTTTCTTGTTTGATTCTTATCGGTAAAAAGAAAAGAAAATGATGCCTTATATTTTGTTTATGCTTGCCATCTGAATGGCACTTGAAAAAAACAAAAACATGTGTTTTTTTTTCTTTCTTTTTTTCTTTCATTTTTTCTTAAATGTCCATGTGGAAAGATTGAATAAAAAGGAATTGAATTCTTTTGTTTTTGCTTTTATTCCATTGATCCATATAGAAAGAAAGAGAAAAAAGAAATTAAAATAATTGTTTTGTTTGTTTTAAGGCCATATATTTTGGAAAAGGTAAGAAGAACTATTGCTTCTCTTTTTCCTTAGCTTGAAAACATCCATGGAGGGAATAGTTATGGTTTTTGTTTTGAACAAAACTTAGAGAAAGAAAGAAAAAGATAGAAAATAAGTTTTCATAGTTTTTTAGTTTTCATATATGTGCAGATATATTTTTCTATGTGTAGGAATATATATAAATAAGCAAGTTTATGGAATCATTCAAGTCTTCTAACTAAATTATCGGAACCATCGTTATTGATTAGACATGTGAATACACTTGAGGGCTAGTTAAAATCGATTAGCTATCTGGATTACTTATTTTGGTTATTTTTTATGTTAAAATGATTACAACATTAAAGTATATATAGAAGTTTTTGTTGATCCTTTAAGAATTCTATGGTTAGATGTAAATTTTGAATTTGTTTCTCATGAAACCCTTCAGGCTATTCAAGATTTATTTGGATATGCTTTCTAAAAAATATGAGTAACAAATTTGAGACTTAGAAATTTTTAAAGAAAATCTAAAATAAACTTGGGTATGAACTTGTAAAGATAAGAAGTAATCATGAGGATAAATTTGTTAACTAAGAGTTTGAGGCATTTTATAATAAAAAGGGTTTACTCATAATTTCTACCGCTACGTGACTCTACTGAGAATTATTGAATTTTAAATTTAAGTGACTCAAAATTCTCCTAAGTCCTAACAACTTTATTTACACGAAAAAAAAATAAAAAAAACTATTGCGGAGAGAATAAATAA
>JAVXUL010000005.1:6229589-6246078 GCA_035590515.1 Trichilia minutiflora | reverse complement strand
TTGGGATGTTCTTCTCCCGTCCGGGGGGATCTGACTGAGTAACAATCCTGCCGTATGGGGGTCTGGGATAAGGGTCTGTAGATGGACCTGGGCCTGTGGGCTGGGTGACGCTAAAATCCCCCAACAAGTTTTTTTTTTCATAACTTGTTATAATGTTATTAAATAATTTTATTATTTTACTTATGAATTAATTTTATTAAATATTATTATACAAATAAAATTATCTTTATTAAATTTTATATAATTTAGACCCTTAAAAATTTTGTAATTTTATTTTCTGGATTTTGTTAACACATATTTAATCATTTTTTTTAAATGAAAAACCAAATTAAAGAAAAAAAGGTTTTATCAATTATGATTAAAATGTTGTGATAATGGATTGAATTTAAAATATATAATTTAAATATAAGTGTTGAATTTAATTTTAATTAATTATTTATAATTTAAATAAAAAAATTTAAATAATAATATACATAATTAATATCCCTTGAAGGCTGATACTCTCAATTATTAAAAATAAAATAAAATTTGATAACCAAAGTGCCCTACAAGAACCACCATGGCCTCGTCGTTTTGGAAAGCTAGAACTACTGTACTGAGAAATGGATATTGACTAGCGTTCTGCAACTGAGGCACAACAATGGCGGCCACTGAATCATCAAAACAAGAGCAAACCCATCTCGTAAAGCTCAAAAGGTAGGACAAATCAATAATGATTTTATCTTTATTTTTATTTGAGCTTAAACTTAGCGTTTCTCGTGCTTTTCTGATCAACTATTACATTGTGGTGATCATGAACCATTTGCGGAAACTTAGAACAACAAGTATTCTCAAATGGTTTTGTTCAAATTTTGTTGAAAACCAGTTTAGATTATCATAAATACAGTTTCAACCAACTGAGTCAGTTTATCTTGTTCAAAACCCTAGGTTTTATAGAGCGGAAAAAGGTCTGAAACCTGAAAATGACGGTGGAATTTCATTAGCTACTAGTGGAGATGTTAGTAAAATTCCTCTTGGCACTAGAAGAAAAGCTCAAGCTGCATTGTTGGAATATTTGCTTTCCGCTAGGAATTTGCAGTTCCTGGATGCTGAACATGTAAGCAAAAACTCACCTTTGTTTCTCGAAAGTATTTTAAGGAAGGTTGATAATGAGGCAGATATTGCACGGTCAATTGAGCGGCTTTTGCGGTATCATCCTATTAATGAATTTGAGCCTTCTTTGAGAGTTTGGGATTGAAAACATACAAATATAGTCCTCTTCTTCCAAGCAATCTGATGTTTTTGAGTGATGATGATTTGTTTGTTGCAGAACTATCATGTTTTGTGTAATTATGATATTGCTTAAAATAAGTTAGGGAAATTTTATAGAGAGGGAACAGAAATTTTTCTATATGATGTTGGCGTTTTGCCATCAAAGCTCCAAGCTTATGAGCAATTGGGGCTTAGTCAGTCGTTTATACGTAAGATTATTGTCAGCGTTCCTCATCTTTTCATTGGGGATGCAAATTCAGAGTTCGTTAAAGTCTTAGAGATGTTGAAGAGTATGGGAATTGAATTCAGTTGGCTTGAGGAACATTTGTTGGAGCAGAATTCCTATAATTGGGAAATGATGTTTATTTTTTTAAGCTTATGTAGCAAAGATTGGTTGCAGCCAGGAGCAGTTAGGGTCATTGATCAGACTGCATCCCCAAATTCTCTTAGAGGGTTCAGGGGATAGGGCACTAAGGCAGAGCTGCATGGACAAGAGGCATGCGGCGCCAGACATTGAGGTGTCTGGCGCCGGACTTCAAGGGAAGAACATGTCTGGCGCCGGACATCTCAATGTCTGGATCTGGATGCATCTTGGGATCATCTGGACTTTGGGAGTGATCATTTCCGGCGCCTGACATGGAAGCATCCAACACCGGACGTGTACTTTATATTTTTACCCATTTTTTTTGTTTTCTTTTATATTTAAGGATAAATTTGTAATTGCATAAATTTTAATTTCTGAGTATATATATGGCTCTAATCGCTAGACGGGACTTTGAATTCATTTTGACAAAGTTAGAATCATTTTCAAATTTTAAAGTTTCTAGAATCGGAGATTTTACCGAAATTTGGTCATGGCGAATTTTCAAGATTATTGTAAGCTTAATGGAGTGTTGACTTGTGTGTTAAATATTCTTACATGCAGTGTCAGACGCTAACAGTGGTTGGGTTTCTACTAAAATTTGGAACCTTAAGGAGTGAGATATGTTCAATGTTCCAGCAGTTCCCAGAAATTAAATTGGGAATTTTTTTTTTTAATTTGAGGCAATGTGCTATGTTCCTTTCTGAGATTGAGATAGACGTGAAAGAGATTGGAAAAATTGCCCGTACATATCCAGTGTTTCTGGGTTCCTGTGCTTTAAAGAAAACTAGTAGCTTACTGACGATCCTGAATGTTGGAAAAAGCGTCATTGTACACACACATCCAGGAGAATCCTCAAGAAATGAAGAAATGGGTTCTGGGGTCCAGAGTGTGGCAATTACCAAAATCAAGAGAGGAAGAAGGATCAGAAACACAGAAGACTGAGTTCTTGTTGGAAATGGAATTTGAAGAGAACTGAAAGCAATTGGAAAGGGCACTGAAGAATCTTCGAGTCGGAGCAGGGGAGCTTCAGGATAGATTTGATTGCATCATGAGAGCTGGTATCGACGGGGAAGATGTTTGCAAAATGTAAGAGTAACCGCTCTAATCCTTCAACAGAAAATGGAAGTAATAAAAAAGAAGATCGATTTCTCGTAAATGATTTAGTACCTCATGCATGATATGAAGAGGGTCAAATATCGCTTTTCATGTATAATTGGCTTAAAGATCAAGGACTAGTAGAACCTACGCTGGCCTTGAGTACTTTAGTTACGATCATCGTTGAAGTATTTGCAACCACGTATGTTAATCCCCATCCAGTTCGGCAGAATTTAAAGAAAACGAACATTCCGAGTACAATATAGTGTTATACAACATAAGACTAACGGGTTATGCTATGCTAAGTCTTTACTGAGATTGTATGAAGATTCTTCATTTCATTATACACACATTGAAGAATGAAGATCGAAGCCATTTTTGTCCAAGCTGCATTAGCGATGTATGAAGCCGAGCAGAATCACTTCCAGGTGAATTGTTCACTACAATATTTATCTGTTTTCTTCGCAATTTTTTAACTTATAATATGAATATTAGAACGTAGAGTTGTGAGTTCAATGTTTATGGCCTATGCTCGTCCCTCGCATTGAATCTTCACCAAGGGTAATCAAGATGGTTGGCTCTTTGCATATGTTATCATGATGTGATATGGACTCAAATGACACAAATCTTAAAATGTATTTTATAATGTCGAGATTACCGAACTTGAGCAAGAACTTGTCGAGAATCTTTAAGAAGTAATGAATACTTTTTGAGTATTGAGTAGTGCCTATGTAAAATTGTCACGCATTAAAATTGATGGAGATTATTTTTATTTATTTTTTGAAATAAAATTGTTGGAGAAATATTTCATTATTTAAACAAACCAATAAGAATTTTTTTTCCCCATTTTATTTCTAAAGGAATAAAAGAAATGTGTTTGATTTTAGACACAAAACAAGAGAAGTCAAGTGTTCAAGTGTTACACCTTTGGATATTGAGAGTAAAATATTGAAAGAAAATTTAATTTAAGAACAATTGAATGCGAATAACACGAGAGATTTTATTGTGACGAAGTCAAGACATCACTCACACGAACATGTGAAACTTAACTAAGCATCCGCGACCGCGATAATCCGAAAAGGCATTTTTTTTCACATTTGATTTTGAAGCGTCGCATGGCGTGGCGAGGTGGTAGGAGGTAAATAATGGCCCGTGACACCAAGCATTGGTCTCTCAACATGTCATATTATACACGTGCTATCAACTGATCATGTAGGTAAAGACTAATTGTCATGCGCATCACAAACGCGTGGAAAAAAAGTCTTCCAAGAAATGGCTGTCATTACCTACACCTGTCAATTATAAATGCCGTATAATGTTTCGATTACAGATAATAAATTATTTAATTTTTTCATTAATACAAATATTTTCTTTTTTTATAATTATAATTAGGAAGCATTTTTTAATTATTTTAATATTATATATATATATATATATATAAAATAAAGGTATATTTGACATTATTAATTAGTATTACTGAAATACCAAATTAAAAGACATAAATACTTATTTATGTTTTTATTTATTTATTTTATATATTTTTTAAAAAATATCAAAAGAAGCCCAAATGAATAAATAAATCTTTTTTTAAGCACTAGAACATAAACGCTTGCCCTTCCAAACAAAACCTTAAATTCTTTGTGAATTCTCAATTTAGAAGAATTCGAATTCTAAAATTTTTTGTATTACTCAAATAAAATTTATTATCTTTTTGGGATAATAAACTATAGGAATTGAATAAAATAGTATTCACAAATAATTTAATATAAAATTTCTTATGTAAATTATAGAACTTGCTGCTTCAAAAATTATGAATTAGACCTTTAGCATTATAAATTATATATTTTCAATTAAAATATTTCATGATTATAAATAATAATATATATAATTTGTAAAACTAAAATGGATAATAAATAAAATGAAACTGTGGGTGCTAATTGATTTAATTAACAAAAGTTTGTTTCATATTTTTAAATAGTTAAATAAAATTTTAAAAATTAGTAAAATTGGGAAAATCTTTTCTTTGAAAAAAAAAGGAATTTACCTTAAAACCCCTGGGAAAAGGGTAAATCATTTTTGTGTTTTGACAACTCTTCATTTTTTCTCTTCGGTTCTTGTCTCCCCTCTGCATCTGCTCTTTAGTCGAGGTTCTCAGAACTTTTCAATTATGGCTATGAAAAACCTCTACAAGCTTCAATTTCTCTGCTAAAACTTGTTATAAATCACATCATTTTCTGATCTGGGTTATCTATTTTTTTCTCATTGAGTTTCAACCACTTCATCTTTCATTTTTGCTTCACTGTTACTATCATTCATAAAAATTCAGAACCCATTGGTTTCATTGAGTTTATCTCTGTTTTCTTGATTGTTTTAATCAGATTCTGAGAAATGTGTTTCGTGTGAACGATCCAGAAAATGGAATTATGAAGTGAGGTCAAATTCATTTTTCTTCTTCCTTCCCTCTCTTTTTGTTACTTATGATTCAAAGTTATATTTTTGTTTCTGTGTTTTTAGTTTGTAAGAATGTGAATGCTTATTTGGTTGCTGAGAATATGAAAAATCTTGGATGTTGTCTTTGTTTTTTGGTGCCTGCATGAAAAATCTTTACTTTATGTTGGATGATGTTATATAACTTTACTTCAAGTTTATCTGGTTATTTTTGCTTGGAACCTTAAGAAAATTATTTATTTTGTTTTCACTGTTCAGATGGACTAGCTCGAATCTGTTGTAGTTTGGTTCATGGAGTGAATTTATTTTCATGTTTGGCTTTGGAATTGTATTCCTTTTTTGAAATAATAATCATTTCTAGATGTCATAGTTATTTAGTTTCCTTTGATGTTGATGTCAATTATGATTGTTTTCATGAAACTGGTAGGAAAGGGGAAAAGAGGAAACATTTAATTTGCAGTATGTAATTTTGATTAATGATTTAGGATAGGAAAAACAAACCTAACATGGTTGATTTAAATTCTCGACAGTGTGGAATTACGAGACCTTGGAATCAAAGATTAAAAGTTCCATTCACTTTATTCGTACGATGCAGCTGAGCCAAGGTTAAGAAAATTTAGAGCAGAATAAGCTCGAGGTAGAGCCAAGGTTAAGATACTCTGCTTTCATGTGAAATGATCTCTAATTTGAGCAGAATGCCCCTAAAGATGATTTGTGTAGTCAACCAGCACATTTTGTTTGTCATAAAGCTTTGTTGAGTTAGGTCAATTATGGATATGGAATGGAAGTGCTTTGTTTGCATTCTTCTTGTTGATGAGAGTGAAAATCTAATGCTTTTGGTTCATGTTGTACAAATGTCTGAGGAGATGTTCAATTTGTTCTTGATATGATATGGTTGACATCGATTTTTCTGTTTCTAATAACTTTTGTTGTTCTTTTTCCAATTGGGATTCATTTTACAACTTAATGTTATTTTGGCTTCTGAGTTCATATGTTTTTGTTGCAGAAATCTTGTTAAGTTGCTGGTAGTTTGCTTTTAAGGGTGCTGAAAGTATGGGAAGAGGTAGAGGTAAGGGGAAAAAGCAAGTGGTTATTGCTTCTAGGGAGGATCCTGAAAATGATGAAGAAGAAAATATTCCAGCAGATAGGAGAAGAGGAAGGCCACAGAAACCATTGAAGGATGATGTTGAAGAAGCAAGAGAAGTTGAAAAGATAGAAGAAAACGGTGATAATTCAAAAGGTTCCGTCTCTAGTGAAGATAGAAAAATTGTAGCCGCTTCTACAAATGGAAGGAAACGGAAGAGATCCACCCGGTCAAAAGATATTATCTTTACAGAAAAAGTTGAGAATGGCTTTGAATTAAAATCAAGCCCCGATGACTCTGCAAAGTCTGTTGGATTCCGAAAGAATGGCAGTAGGAGAAAAAACAAACCCCGTCGAGCTGCTGAAGCTGGTATCGAATGCAAATAATAATTTGCCTAGTTTTAGCTATGATTCATACCTTCATTTTGACTACCAGATAAGCCGTAGAAGGCTGCTTCTTGGTCTGCAGCAGATGGTTCCGGATATTTCTGTCCATTTATGCTTTATCATTTTTGTTAAATTTCTGAGGGTATATCTTCCAACGAGATAGTTTTGGTCGGGAGGTTTTTCCAAAATTTATACTATACTATGGCTTGTAATCGTCTATGAAATTAGTAAGTATTTTAGCATTCAAACTTCTTTGCTTGTCTTTGGCTGTTGGCACTTCTTCTCCCCATTTTGGAAGAATATATTTTACTACGTTTACTTTTCTTCATATCATACAATTATATTTCTTCCTTGTTCTTGTTTACCTCTTTTTTTAACTTGAGAAAAGGGAAGATGCGTAAAGTAGATGAGCACATTTTGAGAGACTCCTCTGGATATTTGATGAGCTAACCAGGATTGGAGAGGTTTAAATATGTTTATGATATTTTTTATATTGTGTCAAAACAATTTATATTATATAAATGCAAACCAAGCCCTACCTTAATTGTGAGGTTAGTGCACTTCAATTCTAAGGCCGTTGATGTATGCATGGGAGTACATTGATGTAGGTTGAGGATCTGAAATGTAACTGAAGAATTTGAAGCTGAAAATGAGTTTATCAATTGATGAACAGGAAGCCTTCATCAAAGACCATGCTGTTTGAATGGATGAACATTGTGAGAACGGAATACATCAGTCAATCACATTAATAACCCTTTTTGAGTACTTTTAGATATTCATATTGTTTGCTGGACTATTTTGCTGTTAGAAATAGTGAAAAAAGATTTGAGATATATCTTGAGGTTGATGCATTGTTTTGCTTCAATTTTTTTGTATGCAGTTATCCTATGTTTCTGTTGCCTCTGTTGGAATTAATGTGTTTCATTTGTATGTTGATGTATGGAACTGTTGTGTGTGTTACCAAAGTTTTTGCTTTCATCTATAATACGATAATTATGTAATTAAATGCATCATTATGCTTCCTTATTAGTGAGTTCTGGTATTTGTCTTAACCTTCTTAGTCTTAGGTGCAGCTAAAATGAAAAATAAGGGCAATGAATGAAATTTTCGTGCATAACATTTACCGGTGTCCGTACTAGGAATACAGCATTTGAGAAGCATATATAAGTTCGAATGTTTACAGATATTGAATTTTGTAAATCTAAAAATACATATGCTATTTTGTGTTTTCAATCTAATTTAGTTGGAGAATGCATTTTTTTTGTTGAATCAGTTGACAAGTTTCCTTTTCATCATGTGAATAAATTTTCTGAACAAATTGATGAAAAGCAAATCATCCTTATCCTTTTCATCATGTGTTCTTTGTTTTGTTGACATCAGCTTGTGGTACTTAAACAACTTTCCTGGACTTGTTGAATCTGTGCACATGTATGCCCCAAAATGGTACAGATTCTGCAAAAAAAACTCTTTATCCTACAATTTTCCCTGAACTTGCAGGAATTCTTTCTTTGCAATATGAATAGATGCCTTGTCTAATGTCTATATCAAAGCTTTATGCACTGTATAGCATGTTTTATATTCTTCCGTACTGTTTTATAGCAAGTATTGCGTTGCAGGTGGGGATATTGAGGATCCAGGCTGCATCATTTTCCTATTCTCTTCACCTACACTCCATTGTTCCACTGTTCGTGTGTGTGTCTGTGTTTATGCTTTAAATTCTATTTGGTTAAACCTTGCTGGTTCTGCATTACTTGTACTTTGCTCATTTGAGGCTTTTTCCAGTAGAAATTCCAGGAAAAGTGCTTCTATCAATAGAGTGTGAAGAACAGAATCCACCACCAGGTGATTCCTGCTTTGGATATGACAGATTCTTGCACTCTTCATGCTATTTGCAGCCTTTTTTTCTAGCTTTTTTTTTTTAAATACTGTCAGGTATGCAACATTTTTTTATGTTAAAGGTAAATTTGGAGATCAATCATACTCTAATACTATTTGTCATAGTTCTAGCGTTTATAAATATCATATTACTTATCACAAGTGGAATGTTTTTATTTTAAGACCCAACACAAACGCCAGAGGTATTGTTTTGATTGCTTGTAATCCAAGTAAAAGAAGCCACTCCTTTATTATTTACAAAGTTAAATTAGTATTATAATTAAAAAAATTTAATAGAAAATTTAAATTTCAAAAAGTAAATAGTAAATTTTTTTTTTTCTTTTTCAATTTTGTCCATGGCTAATCTTCACATTGAACAGCATTATTTAATCAACAAATGTACTTTGAAAAAAAAAAAAAAGGGTTTGTTGGTAAAGCAAGTGATTAGCTAGCATGTCTCTTTAGGGTATTATCTTGTCACTTTATGTCAATTAGCACATTGATCAATATCTCGCACATGCATGACAAGAGAAAAAGCCCACTAAAACAATGTAATTATTGATTTTATTTAGAAAGTTTGAATTTAAATTAAAAATAAATATCATAACATATGAATATGCACGCTCTTCTAATAAATTTTGATTATATATATTAATTAATTATAATAATAAAAAAATTATTATATATAACATATTTTTTAATAAACTATGTTAACATGTGATCTAATAATGTGAAAAATAATAATATTATATATAATATTATTGATTTATTAATCCAATCCAATTTAAAAAAAAAAAACAATACAAAGCCTAAAACATTGTGCTTTTTCTTGAGCGAGTCGATAATTTTTCTTCTTGGTTTTCTCTCACCCTCAAAACTCGGAAGGTAGTCCCATTAAAGTTTGTCATAGAGAATGAATGCAAGAATTAAAATAATAATTTGTACAAGTCTCTGTTGTCGGAAGACTTTATGACAAACCTCTGTTTTATTTCTTTGCTCCTAAATTTTTATTTTATTATTACTATAATTTAATTTTGTAATCCCTCAACAATTATTTATATATATTATTTAGTAAATATTAATTTTATAAACGTGGGACAAAAATTTATTTTATAAGTATATGGAAGATGACGTATAAAAAAGCAAAAATTAAATTTTTTGATATACGAAAATTTTAATCTATTTAAAAAGAATTATATAATTAATTTTTTATAAATAAACTTTTTCTATACACCTTCTATATTGTTAATTTTATTGTTTAAAAAAAAATCATACAGATTCAAAACTCTCTTATTGTTAATTAATAATTTTCTACGGCACAAATTATAAAATACAAATATATAGAATATAATAATACAAATATTGTTGGTAAGGGAACTAATTAATTTTTTTTATTTATATATATATATTTATTGAATTTAAGATTATTTTAAAAATTTTATTTGTTGGATTTGAATTTAATTTTTTTATTTTAAAAAAATATATTTTTATTATAATATTATTGACTATTAATTCAGGCTGTACACCATTTCACTTATTCGACAAATTGTACTTAATTTTTTTTTCCAACTCCTTTACTTTATTCAGGCATTTTTCCAAACATCTTCCGTACACCGTTAAACTTATAAATTCTTCTCTCTTTTCTCCTACATTACAACTAAAATGAATCAAATTTTTTCCCACATTTACATCCACAATACATTAACAATCAAACAAAATTAACTCTACCTAGGTAAAGATCGTCAATGCAGCCTTAGGCCATCCTGTAGGCCAAAATAATTATTTTTTATATTTTAATTTAAAAACTTTAATTTTTTATCATTATATTAATAATTTTTTAATTTAAATTTTTTACTAATTTTTAATATAATTCTTTACGTTATGTTAATGATTTTTTATTTTATGAATATTATTTTAATTTAAAAATTCTTAACTTGATTTTTGTTGCATTACATAATAGTGTTATTAATTATATAATTTTTACTTCATATAGAAAAGTGATAATAAATATTGACAGTCTTGTTTTCCTAATTACTTGGCTATTAAAGACCATGACCAATCATTACTAAGAAGGATATTTAACAAATTCTTCTAAATTTTAGACTATATATATCATTTCATGATTTATGAGTTTTATATACGATAATCGTCATAAATTTTTAATATATATTCTAAACCTCTAAATATATATTAAGAACTTGTAAGAATTTCGGTAAGTAATAATAAATCAAAATCATTCTCAAATATAATCTAAACAATCAAACTCTTCTATCCCAAATTTTATAACATAACCCAACATCAATTCAAATCTAAATCAAACATAAGCTCGTAATGAAATGAATTAAAAATCGTTAATTATTACAAAATATTTATGTATTCGATAACTTTAATTTTAAAATTCGTATAAATTTTTCTATTACAAGTAAAATATAAAACTGAAATTTTAAATATAATTCAATGGATTTAAGTAGCAATGTTATGTGAGTCGAGTACAAGATATACCTAAAATTATGAGTTACTATGTAATCACTACTATCTAAAAAAT
Source organism: Trichilia minutiflora (assembly GCA_035590515.1). Lineage (NCBI taxonomy): Eukaryota > Viridiplantae > Streptophyta > Magnoliopsida > Sapindales > Meliaceae > Trichilia > Trichilia minutiflora. The sequence continues at coordinate 6,235,030 of JAVXUL010000005.1, read as the reverse complement.
GCAACTAATTAGATTTACTTGAAACTGAAAAACGAGGGGTGAGTATACGGGAGTATATTTCGTGAATAAATTAGGTTATAAAATAAATAATAATTCTTTAAATAAAAATTTTCAAAATAAACTATCTTATTAATATAATATAATGATATAAAAATCTTCAAAAGAAATTTAAATTAAAATATTTAATCAATTTTGAAAACATAGTATGTTATAAAATTGTTGTATTGATCATTCTTTTCGACAATTATTCTAGTTTTGAACAATTTTGAGACTATGAGTAACTTTTTCATACAATTTAAAAATAATGAAATTTTATAAAAAAAAAATTAATTTAGGATAGTAGAAATAAAATAATACACAATTTAATTTAAAAATCGATCCACCATTAATATAAGTCTCGAGTAGTCATGTTATGATTTTTGTGACTATCCTTAATACGACTCTATCTAAGTTTACCTTATGTTATTACCATTTAACTACAATCAATATAATTTCTAAATCATAATCACCAATATATTTTATATATTCATACAATCACAAAAGATCACAATGATCAATAATTATCATAATTTCATCAAATCATTCACAGAGTTACACATATTGAAATTTAATATATAATTAGCTAGTTCATACAAATATATTTTTATATAAATCATACACGAATAAATTTATAAAATAAAATCAATGAATATAAAATTTTAACTTATTAAAATATTTTTAAATATTTAAATTTGTCAAAAATATTCTAAAAATAACAAAAGAATTAAAACTTTCACTCACAATTTAAGGATGGGATACACTTCTTAATCACCCCTCGCTTCTCATCACCTCACGTAGTTATCTCGTTCAATTATTGTCGTCTCTTAGTACTTTTAGAATGCTTTGATTTCAGCTAATTCTTAGGAAACTTTAATTTAGATAAAACCCTTAATTTCTATCTTTTATGATTTCTTATCCATTTTGATAAATTGAAGTTTGTAGAAAGTTTAAAATGTTGAATTGAGTAAGAAATTGAAGAAAAAAATAAGAAAATTACAAAAATGGAAAGAAAACTCTACGGAGGAAAAAAAAAAGGAAGAAAAGAGAAGAAAGAAAACGAGGGAGGAAGGTGTTTTAACCACTATTTATAATATAATATAAAATTATAATTTTATCCTTGAGGATGTAAAGGAGGAAGGATTCAGATAAGGGCAAAATAAATTTTTTGCAAGAATTTTTGTTCATTCGATTGAATGAATCTTAAAATTTGTTTGAATGAATTATAATTTGTTCAAATGAGTCTTTTAACATCTCAAAGTCAAAAAATCTTAATTTTATCTTTTGAACAAATCAAGGTTTATTCGAACGAATCAAGTCCAATTTTTAATCTAGAGAGCTCTTAAATTTTTGTTTAAATAAATTGATCAATTCATTCGAATAAATCGACGAATTCACACATTTTCACTTAGATCCTCACTTAAATTAAAAAATATAATTTAATGTTTCTCTTAAAATAAAACTAATTTTTAATTTCATTGAAGTCTTTGTACTCACAACTTTACAACTCAGTCTTAATTAAACTAAATTCTTAAAATAATTATTAAGTCACAATAACTTGTTAGCTATTTATTAATTATGCACATATACATGCATAAATATAATAAATAATTATTATATTATCCCTAAGTTTTAAACAAGAGACTCACAATACACTTAATGAAAATAAAGTTCATTATGAGCAAAAGAACGATTTTAAGACACATGTTTTAGGTAGACTTGTCAAATGAATTGGCAGTTAGCAATTTGATTTGTTTAACCAGCGGTCAACCAATTTAATTAAAAACAAAAAATAAAACTTAAATCTAATTGTATTATTGTATTTAAATTATAAATTTATTATTGTTATTGCTATGTTGTATTTATTAATAATTATTATATTTTATTTAATTTTTATTTTATATGTTTTGTTTTAATTTTTTTATTCTTAAAGTCGGTCTACAGGCTGATTTGTTTAAGCTCGCTAGCCTACAAATTAGGTTAGGATTAGTATGATGCCAACTTTCATAATAAATAAGATCAAACCGAATTGGCCTATTTGATAAGTTTAATTTTATGCATGCATTGATAAGCACTATTTGCATTTCTTTGATCAATTTATTCATAATGTATTATTACAAATTGTTAAATCTAAGAGTGTAGACCATAAGTTATGGTTCTTAGATTTTGGTCAACATTGTTAATTCTTGATTGTAGAATTTTGAGTTAATTATGCGATGAAAATTTGAAAAAGAAAAGGAAAAAAAGGCAATTTAAATATCATTGACTTTGTTATTAATATTATTTGTTGGTGTAAGAATTATCCGTGGACCCTTCTTACGGCCAACGAGAGATGACTTAGTTAGTGAGGTATGAGGACGATGTGACTGTTATTGAATAGAGATTTTTTCACCGGAGAGCGACTGAACGTGTGGCTGTTTCCAGCGAGTGAACTAAAAGTAAATATACATAAAAAATGTTTGATTTATAAATTAGAGAAGCACAATTCAAAAATACATTATAAACGGTTTGATGAAAGTATTTCTTTTTGTTTGAATACTCTTAAAACATATACCGAAATCTTGTGGGATTGACTGTATTTCTCGGCAATCACCCTAGTTTTGGACATTCCAAGACCGTCAGTGAATTTTATATACAATAAGATCATGCTACTTTATAAAATATAGTTTTATATGCAAGAAATAAAATATGCATGGTTTTTCAGAAAATATACCCACCACTAACGTTTGTCTCGAGTAGCCACGGGGTGTTATCCGTGATTGACTCGATGAGACTCACAGGTAATTAAATTACATCTCCCTCCCAATATCACAACCACCATATAACAATCTCACCTGTGCAGCCTCCACTCACCTAGGCGACCTCTCTCCCAAGTAGTCCTTAGGCTACCACATATAGCACTCACCTAAGGGTCCACATCCCATTGAACTCTCCCCCAGGTTACCACCCTATAACTACAGTAAATAACCCAGTTTTCATGACCGTTATCACCAATATACAAGATATAAAAATCTGGCCCAATGGCCTATCATCACACAAAAATCACAAAGTATGGTCCACTGACCGTATCATCGCATAGCAAATATGAAAGTTGGCCCACTAGCCATTCCATCATATAAAAACATATACATGAAATAATACCAAATCCATAAGGAGTGTACAAATATACATTTCCACATAAATGGGAATAATAGGCAAAATCACTCATAAAATATAAAACATTTATAAATTATTATATTTATGAAAAACATGATTTTAAATCGAATAACAAAATATAATAAGTTCACTCATAACTTAGAGAGGGTACACACTCCTTAGTTTTTCTCATTCCTCAGCACGTCCCTCGGATATCTTGCTTGAGCATCGTCGTCTAGATACAATTATCCAAACATAGCAATATACATTCTAAAATATGTACGAGACTCGAATGTGTGCGATGCATGCAAATCCGAATTTTTTCTAAAATTAGACAATACGCAAAACCGGCTAAAACGCTCGTTTTTTGTCTAATTACCCATACAACACTACCACGAACCCACATTATCACTACACTAATGTAATTCGGCTCGATTTTGTAATTTAGACTTACGGACCTCACATGCTCATTAAAACAGTAACCCAATTATTGTTTATACCAAACCAAAATCTTCGAAATTGTATTTTTAACTTCCTAGCAAGTTATCTGACTTTACTACAACTTAATTAATACTTAAAAACTAAAATGCAATAAACAAAAACGACGGAATTCATTCAGATAAACAGTAAATTTTATTTTTATAAAAATTAGTAAAACAAAAAATGTAATATGCAAACAGGCTAGAATTGACGTCCTTTACTTCGTGGTAGTATTGATTTATTTCGATTTCGCCTCAAAACTGAAAAGCCCTAAAATGGCTCTCGAAATCCTAGCCTTCCAAACCCGTTTTTTACGTTTGTACAGGCAAATCGATGCTTCCAGGGAGTTAGAAATAGAAAATGTGAGTGATTGGTGGTGAGAATTGAGAATGTAGCAAAAATGTGGGTGATAGTTAAAGAAAGCAGAGAGAGAATGTGAAGGAGAGGGAAAAAGAGGAGAGGAAGAAGAAAAGAAGGAAAGAACGTGAGATTTAGGGCCTCAGCCCCTTATTTATAGAAAAAGGATAAAATTATCATTTTGATCTTAAGAAATATAAAGAAGAAGTTTCTAGAATGAGAACAAAATTGTCATTTCACATCGATTCGATCGAACGAATCAAAGTTCGTTCGAATGAACTGCCCTCTTCGATCGAACGAATCCTTCGACATCTCGAATAAAGTCAGAGGACTTCCATTTTATCGGTCGAACGAATAGGGGGATTCGTTTGATAGAATGGAGTTTCGTTCGATTGAATAAGCTTTTTGTTTAGCCGAAGTATTGGTTCGTTCAAACGAAGAGAGATTTGATCGATCGAACCCGTCAAAAATAAAATTTCTCACTTGAGTCCTCTCCAAATAAAAAATTATCAATGGGGTCCCTGAGTCTACACTCTCATACATTTTTTAACCAACCCAATCTCAAAAATAAATTCCAAAACTGCGCTAACGCATCATCGATGTACGTGATAGATGCAAATGTATGAATAAAAAATGAGTGAAATTATAAATATACCCTCAAAGTCTAAACACGGGGCTCACACTTAAAGATATAAAGAAGGAAGGTTCCAAATAAGGGTAAAACATGCTTTTTGTAAGAATTTTTATTCATTCAGTAGAACGAATCATGGGATTCATACGAATAAATTGATTAATTTGTTTGAACGAATTATGATTTGTTCAAATGAATTAAGATATTTAATCAAATGAATAGCCTATTTATTTGAACGAATCTGGTTTAATTTTTAATCTAGAGAGCTTTTAAAATTTTGTTTGAACGCATTGATCCATTCATTCGAACGAATTAATTAATCTGTATATTTTCAATTAGATCCTCATTTTTAATTTCGTTAAAGTCTTTACGTTTGCAATTTCAAAACTCAATCTTAATCAAACTAAATTTTCAAAATAATTATTGAATCACAATGATGTATTAATTGTTTATTAATTATGCTTGTACATAAGCATAAATATAATAGATAATTATTATATTACTCTTGAATTTTAGATGTCACGACCTGACCCATAGGTCCCACCTGTGACAACGACACAGACCTCCAGGGTGTACTCAATAACACAGGATACAACCTGTAGGCCTGTAAGGCTTAAATAAAAACCTGTTTCACGTAAAAACATAACCTGAACACTTCCAAAATTTCATCCTCACACCCAAACTTCTAATTAGAACAATCAAACCGCAAGCACTTCAAATAAAAATCTGTGCGCACATAAAAAGTTAAAATCATTCATCATCTCAAATAAGTCTATGGGACTCCGTCCCTCAAATCAAACGC
>JAVXUL010000005.1:6201916-6221282 GCA_035590515.1 Trichilia minutiflora | reverse complement strand
AACCCTAGATGATCGCGTGGCAATCGTTGTAAATCCAAAAAATATATCCTCTCACTTCGAATGCATCTCTAGGACCCGCAAGGCATTAATACCTATTTTCAAACTCATTTTCAAAAATAATACAATGTAAAAGATTTTTATACACATATAAAATCAATATCAAGGTTTTCTTAAAACACTTTACAATCATAATACATATATCTATTGGCCAAGCCAAAATATCCAAATCATATTCTTTACAATTGTTTTTCAGTTCAGTATACCATAAAGTAAAAACCTGAGTCGAGTACCTGAAAACTGTGCTGAAGTCTCGCTTCAGCTATGTTATGTCATGCCCAACTATATTAACCTGAAATAGAAAGTGAGAGGTGATTATTTGAGAAAATACTCAGTGAGTAAACAAATAAATAAAACAGAAATCAGAGGCCCAAACACTGATTACGAAAAGTTCTCGTAATCGTAAAATCAAGCATAGTAAAATATGACATCATATACATGTCTAAAAATCGATATAATATCAAATGTGTATAACTCCTCAGTCTATAGGATCATGTCCATTTCCTCAGAGTTGTATGGCTAATCCGCAATCCTAGTTGAGGATGTGTGCTCATGTATAATATTCCTCAGTCTATAGGATCTCATCCACTCTATTTCAAACTGTATGACTGATTCGCAACTCTGGTTGAGATATTATCATATAAATATAAGGCTAACATGCTTTAGTCTGAACATGTAGATTCGATCCATCTCACTTGGACTGTATGACCAATCTACTCTCCTAGGTCTATTGGATTTCACCTACTCCACATGAGTTGTATGGACAATCCTCACTCATATATAGTCAATACATAGCACACAAAGTCATAAATCAATCTCAATGGCCCATCAGGGCAAATCGAGTAACTGATGGCTCACAAGACCAAAATATAAAACAAGTATGGCACCCTGACCATTATACTCAACTATGCCACATTTACAAACATATATAAAATTGGCCTCCGGCCTCAAAATCATAATATCAATATATATTAGGCCTCTGACCTCACATTCATGACAATTCAGGTTTCATCACAAACCTATTTCTATCACAAACAAGAAGCCAACTCGACCACCACACAATAACATACATTCATCGCCTCCTCATTTCAGTTATTCATATGTATATTCATATGCTATCCTCTAACATTTTATTCATTCATAAATAACAATAAATGAGGCGAAGGGAAAGGAATATGTTCACTCACAGTGCTGAGGTGGGAAACCACCCTCTAGGTATTGTCCTTGCGACAAAGATCCTCTTATCTCGGTTACCATACTTAGATACACATACAATCATAGACTCACGATCTGTCACAATGTGTGTGCATGATGCAATACATGCTCATGCTACTCTCGCGCCCTTCTCTCTCTCTTTTTATCTCTTTCTCTCTCTAACATATTATCATATATAAATCTCACTCCATGTTAAGTATTTTCATATATTTCAACACCAATAACTATTAAAGCCCTCTAATTTATCAATACCGATGATAAACAAGAAAATCCTCAAATTCTAGGGTTTTGTAAATAGTAACCTAAACCTCATTTTCTCGATTTATGTATAATAAAAGCTAAAAATGAAGAAATGAGCTTAGGGATAAACTTACCCAAGTTGGTAGAAGTGTTATGAGTCCTTTTTTGCTCGATTCTCTTCTTTGGCTACTATTTACCTCAACCCTTCCTTCGTGATTCCTTTCGAACTGATGGTTAGAACTTCGATCCAAGAAGGTTTTTGGATTCTGGTGTTGATTTTGAGTTCATAGGAATCAAAATGGTGGAGTTCGGTGAAGAAATAGTTGAGATCAGTTTTGAGAGTGAGAGAGAGAAATACTTTCTATCGAAAATAGAGAGAGAGAAAGTGAGAAACTAAATGAGGAAGACGATCCTCTGTTTCGCGTAAATATGCTGTGAAATCGCTTAAAAGTGTCGATACATTTCGAAACGTATCGATATCTTTGGTTTTTTTACCTCCAACGTATCGATACCTTTGACTTTTTGCCTCCAACGTATCGATACCTTTGGCTTTATGCCTCCAACGTATCGATACGTTTCGTTGCAAGCGGGCTACATCTCTATCATAAACGTGTCGATACCCTTACTAAGGTATCAATACGTTTGGTACTATTTACTGTTCATTAAGCTTTCAAGATATCGGTACCCTTCATTAAACGTATCAATACCTTTGGCTTCACACAGTAAACGTATCAATACCTTACCTCTGGTCCTCCTTCCGAGGGCTACTACATCAAATGATCATAACTTTTGGTTCGGATATCGTCATGGAATCCATAATATATTAATGAAAAACTCTCTTCGAGCTTTACAAAAATGGTAAGAAACTTTTTTTTAATTGAAGATGATTTTGGAGTCTAAAATTTAGTTTTTTTCTCATAAACTCCTATTTCATACTATAATCTTACTCGAAATAAGTAATATAGAATCTCTTACATGATCTACTTACGATGACATGTACGAAAATTCTTGAGGAATTTACTATTATGCCTATAGTACTAAGAGACGTGTTTAACAGAGATTTTATATTTGATTTATGATTTGGTTTATTGGTCGATGATCAAATGATGATATTGAATTGTTTTTTATTTTAAATTGATGATATTTGTTATATTTTGAGAAAATTTTATGTTGACTTTGATTTGAAAACAAGTTTGAAATACCTTGTATATTCTTTAGGCATATTTTAATTAATAGAATATATTTTTTAATTTTATAAAAATTATTAAGTGATCGATTTCTAAAATTAGAGTATGACCTATATACCTTCAGAAAAAGAAGTGATATAGTAATAATTATAGTACTCTCCCTTTGTTAAGACTCACACATGATCGCTCTGCATATAATGCTTATAAATCTCATTATCTGATGATGATATTCACACCATAATACTTATAAAACATGACAGTCACATGTAAAAAAAAGAGAAAAAATTTAACATAAAAGGGGATTGAGTTTTAAGGCAAACTAACCTAGTGTTCATTATATTCTTCATCTCTTATTTATTTTTCACGTGAAACAACAATGATAATTATTAAAAATCCCTTGTTAAATTTTTTTTTCATCCTTAATACTTTTATTTTTTTATTTTTATTGTATTTTAATTTAAGTATTAAAATTTTTTTTATAGGATAATTGACATTGCTATGAACTTAACTATGTGATATCTTAAATTAACTTGAAATACATCTAATCATAATAGTGACATGTTAATTTCATATATCAACAATATGTAATTAAATATCACCTATTAATGAACATTAAAATTCGATAAAAAGAAATTAATTTAGGTATTTTACTAACCTGAAGCATGGTGTTATGTAACATTATTTTTTATATCACTTAAATTGTATATTTTTTAGTATAATTTTGTACAAATAGTATTCATATTTAAAAATATAATTGTACGTAGTTTCGTATTTATGAATGAATTGAGTGTGAAGCCGATAAAGTTTTGTCATCACTTCAATCATGTGTACATATTTATTCATCTCATTCATTTAATACTTATACGAACCTAACATTAAAAGTACAACTAGAAGTAGAACAATATCACATAACAATATCACTTACTTTGTGTAAACATTGTTTTAATTATTAAAAATTATATTTAAAAATATTTAACTATTGAAAATATATATATATATATATTTTATTTTTTTAAAAAATTGCTGTCTTATGTATAGTAGCAAGCAAAACCAAACAACGAAAACTAAAATAAGTAAAACATCAACTAATTTATTAGTGCTTATGCTATACACTATATAGTCTGTACAATGATTCTCTTGTTGAATAAAAAGTATCGCTGGTACTGAAATAAACAAATTTCGAGCAGTGGGTTCAGAATTTTTACTGTCAAATTCTGATATGGATAGTATTGATGTCTAATCCAAATCTTCCCAGAATCCAAAAAATATAGAAATATAATACCCAAAAAAGACCAACATTTCTATTCAATTTTTAACAAACTAGAATTTTACACAATATTGTTATCATAGTTTAAAAAAAAAAAATGTGTCATCCTATCGTTCGTTTAATTATATTATAAATCTTTTCTTTACATTCTTCTGAATTTTTTTTTTTATAATTGAATGCATATTAGATATCATATACCTTAAAAAAAAAATATTTATGCTAATACAATGCTGATAATCTATTTGATCATGTTTGTTTTTTAAGTTTAAAAATTAAAAAAAATTATTATATAAAATAAAATTTTAAAAATTTAAAATGAAACTATTTAATAAATATTTTATAATTTTTTTATTTATTATTTTTTATAAATAATTTATTTAATAAAATAATTTTAATAAGTTTTATTTTTAATTAAAAAATAAAAATAATTTAAAAAATTTATAATATTCTAAAAAATTAAAATTTTAAAAAAAAAATTTAATAATTTTTTTATAGAATTTATTTATTTATATATACATATTAAAAAAATACTTATTATTTTAAGAGTTTAAAAAAATTAATGTTTGATTGAATATTTTTTTATAAAAAAAATAAATTTAAAAAAAGTTTAACTAAACAGACGTATAAGATAGTTTTTTTTAAATATATTTTAATTATAAATTATGTTAAATTGATAAAAATAAAAAATATATTTTTTATTAAATATATAAATAATATTTATTTTAAAAATATTTTTTTAATTTTTAAAAATATTTGTAATTTAATCAAATTAAATATTATTTGTGATAATTTTAATTTAAAAAGATTTATTTTTATTATTATATCAAATAATTTAAAAAAAAATCTTAATTTTAAATTTTTTATTAAAAAAAGCAAAAAATTAATTTTTAAATTCTTAAAAAATTATCCAAAGAGACTCTTAACCTTCCGTTTTAATCTATAAAAATGGAGAAGAAAAAAAAAGAGATATATTATTATTATTATTATTATTATTATATTTAAAAAAATATATAAAATAAACAAAGTATTTATTGTTTTGTGTTAGATTTTTTAAATTTTATATTATAATAAAAATAATAATATATTAATATATTGTAACCAAATTCATGTATAAACAGAAACTTTTAACTGGAACAACAGTTGAGAGTGGTTGAACAAGAGCTACAAACTACTCTAGTTTGTCCTGCAAGAAGTGCACAATAACCAAATGAATTTCCCTCTGTCTCCATTATTTTCTGACACGCCACACAAAAACTCTCTCTCTCTCCTTCCCAATGTACAACACTTTCCTTCGCTGGCATGGGCCAGTATCATCTCTGTCGGGTGCCTAAAGCTTTTCCCACCACCAAAAAACAGAACTCGCTCTTCTACTCTCAGCACTTTTTCTCACTCTTCTCAAATATCAAACCTAAACCAAACCATTTGTCTCTCTTGCTTCCTCTAACGACCCACAACACCAAAATAATGAATGGATACTATTACTAGCCTGAAATGGAACTGGGTTCAGGCTCTTTCACGACAGAGTCGGGTGAGTACTCGGTATCACTCCACGGTTTGAAATTTGGACAGAAAATCTACTTTGAGGATGTGGCTGGTGGTAGTGGTGGTTCTTGTGGGAATAATAATGTTCAAGCGAATGCATCAGGATCCGGTTCTGTTGGCTCTTCTTCATCCGGGGCGGGGTCAGGGAGGAAGGCGAGAGGCGGCGGCGGCGGGGTGATGCAAAGTGGTGGTGGTGGTGGTCATCCTCCGAGGTGCCAAGTGGAAGGATGTAAAGTTGATCTGAGTGATGCTAAAGCTTACTATTCTAGGCATAAAGTTTGTGGCATGCATTCTAAATCTCCAGTTGTTATTGTTGCTGGACTTGAGCAGAGGTTTTGCCAGCAATGTAGCAGGTTCTGTACTTGTGCTTTAGCTAAACTTTCAAATTACTGATGTGTTTGGATACTTTTTTTGTAAGTGATTCTATTAAAAATCCGTCTGCAGTAAGAATCACAACTGCTCAAACCTCAAATATACCCTAAAATCAATTCATCCTGGTTTAAAGTCTATAAAAATAATAACTTCGTTATTTTGTTTACTAGCTCTTTTTCTGTGTAAAGGTAGCTGCTTTGTGATCTGGATGAAGACTAGTTTATTTTAATATAATTGAGTTCTGTATGGATACTGTTCTTGGCTATACTTGCTTGTTGTTTTATGTTTGGAACTTTTCGGATGGTACTGAGGAAAGGTTTGGACTTCGTTCTTGTCTTTGGTAAATTATTTTTTAACATTTGTCTTCTGCTTGAGAAATTTTTACGCTTTTGAAAATTTTCGGTATCATGGATAATAATAGAATCATTCTGTCTGTTTGTTCATGTTGATGACAAAGTTTGGAAAACATAATTTTAGCTGCAATAATTGGGGTGATGTTTTTCTTTTATCCATCGACCTTAATAGTTTCTTTGGTAGTGTGCCCAGGTTTCATCTGCTTCCAGAGTTTGACCAAGGAAAACGAAGCTGCCGCAGACGTTTGGCTGGCCATAATGAGCGCCGGAGGAAGCCTCATCCGGGGTCAATACAGACCAGTCGTTTCGGCGGGATCCCTTCATCTGTCATTGGTTAGAAATCATGAGAATACATACTTCTGTTTATACTTTACAATTGTAGTATAACAATAAATTCAAACATACGATATTCCGGTAACAGAGAACAGCGGCAGAGGAGGATTTCTGGTCGACTTCAGTGCATATCAGAGTGCTACAGTTCGGGATGGATGGCCAGTGACAAGAGTCTCCGAGCGACTGCCTGCGAACCCAACCAACGTCACCGTGAGGCGTCTACCACATCCACCGTGGCACAACCAATCTGAAAATCCTGCTGCTGATCTTTACTTGCAGCGTTCAACTGGTAGGACTGGTTTCTCTAGTCCTGGAATTCCTTCTGAAGAATGCTTCACAGGAGTAGCTGATTCAAGCTGTGCTCTCTCTCTTCTGTCAAATCAACCATGGGGCTTCAGGACCCGAACATCGGGGCTTGGGGTGGGTGACCTAATGCAAGCCGAAAGTAAATCTGGGGCTCAACCAACATCGCCTCGTGGTAACCAATATCTGAACATGTCGTGGTGTTCCGGTAGCAGTTCAAACCAGTTGTTACCTCAACTGGGTTTAGGTCCGTCAGAACCTGTTAACAGTCATTTTACTGGAGAGCTTGAGTTGTCTCAACCTAGTACAAGGCACTACACAGATCTCGAGCACCCCAGGGATTATGACAACTCCAACCTGGACATGCATTGGTCGCTTTGAGTGCCCCCTTTTGCATTGAGTTCTTGTAGAACTCGTACGCACTATGGCACTAGGATTTGTGGCAACCAATCAGTTATAACTTTTTGTTCTTGTTTTTGTGATCTTGGATTAAGTTTCATGCAATAATAAAGGCTTGTTACTTGACTTCTGTATTTGCAAGAACCCAAACTGACTCCAGGCATGTCTTCTGAAAATTGCAAAATGCTGCTACGCAGCATGCTAATTTGATCTAGTTGGTTGTCACTAGAGACTGGTTACTGTTTCTGTTAAAAAATAATGGCAGGAACACTGATTTGCCATAAGCACTCTTTGTCATGCTAAGATCCAGGGCTGCATTCTTCAAGGTTTTTCATTTTTCTCAGGGATTGGTAATTGAAGACTCCAGGTACTCAATTCATTCCTTAAATAGTTCGCTTAGAGGTTCCGAAATTTTACGGAATTTGTATCTCTATTTGCTTTCTTTGGATGTAATTTATCGAAATTGTGACTACGAACGAGATTGGCCAAGGGAGGGCTGGGTTTATACCTATCATACTTCATGGATTTAGGAGTCTTTGTGCGAGCCGTATGCAGTGAGAGTCGCACTTACGGTAACGAGGGGGTTTCGGTTAATTTTAGAAACAGTGTAACTAAGAACGATGGCGCTAAAAAGAACCGGCGATTTCATTTATAGCGGACGCAGATTTCAATCGCAAACAGGAGCTAAGATGATCGAAAGAACAATGGTGCTAGAAATAACCATTAATCAAGTGCATACGGAATTGTGTAATTTCATCCATAAATACACTTTGTTTGGTATCACTACAATTTAATTTTCAATCAACTTGAAATTTCCTTAGCTACATTTCTGTGACAACCAATTAAATTTCTTTCCGGGCCAAAGCATAAATGAGTGTATATTACTGTATGCCAATGCAGGTATCAGATATTGCTATATGTTAACATGTGATACTGCAATTTTACTCGACAAGCTCTAATCCAATTAATTTGGATACTTTTCTGCATTTAGCTCACGCTGACTCTCAAATAGCAGCACTGTAAAGCACAAAAACTCGCATTGACAAGAATGAAAGGGTTATCCATCAATCTCCAGCTTGGTGGAAGCTCAAAATTCTCCCTTGTGAGCTGCAAGACTTCCACCTATTGAATTCCTCTTGAGGAAACAGACATTTAGCAAGCTGCATTCGTGCACTTCTAATGGTCATCTTCGTTAATTCCAGGGCAGTTGGATGAGAGTGCTTCGGATGATTCATACTGAAACAAATAGTAGGTTTAGGTAAAATCAGTCAGGATAGTCGTAATTTGAAGCTAGGTTCAAGTGCTAGTGTTTAAGTTGTAAATTTAACATAATGGTTTTAAGCTTACCTGAACTCCACAGAACAGGCAGTAATTATATTCATCTCTCAGTTTCAACAATATATCTTGCAAATCCTGCATTCATTGATAATGATATCATCCATCAGAAACTTTCCAAAGCATCCATAATAGAACCTCTTTTTGCAAGTTATGAACGTACAAGCAACACAATTTATGGTTCATGTAGGCAAGAAATTTGATTATCACAAGTTGTATTCAAATACACTAAGCAGTACATGAAAAATGAAATGATGCTTTAAGAATGAAATATTTTTAATACTTTCTGTCAAACAACAGAATTAATTGAAAATAGTGTTTTGTGACATGCTTGACCTTGTATTTGTCTTAAACATACCAAACAAAAATTAATCAGCTACTGTTATGAAGATAGTGTCAAACAACCAAGTCCAGCTGGAGGAAAACATAGCAGTTGCGGTCAAGCAACAAGGCATAAATACAAAAATTTCAGATAAATTACCAAAAACAAAGCTTCTATAATACCAAAGGTGAAGTTAACCACCTAAATGCATCCAAGACTAATATTCAGTCACGCCTTTCCACAAGACGGTTAATTTAAACCTATTCTTCAATCGAATCACCCTCAACTAGATCTGAGAAAAGCCCACACTAGCTAAAATGAACTCAAAATGACCGAATTTCAATGAACATACCTCTTCCATGATTTCTTCCTCCTCTTCTTCTTGTTCACTAGCCACTTCGTCCTCCTTCTCCGGCACATCTTCTTTGTTCTCCAATTGATCAAGAGCAGCCTTTGCCTTACCGAAATTCACAATAACTCTCCGACTCCGCCACTGTGATTTTTGCCTAAACCCAAACTCTTCCATCAAAGCCTCTTCCTTTCTCCTTTTTCTTTCAGCCTCAATCTCCTCTCTCTTCCTCTTCTCCTTATATGGATTTTCTCGGCCAATTCCTGCTCGTGACCTTCTAATCTCGAGCCCCACTGGCTCAGCCCTGCCAGCACCGTCCTTGCCAAGGGATGAACCGGGCGTATAACCCATCTGCTTCAACAACTTGAACCCAATGTTAGATTGTGGAATTGGAGCCTCTATATTTGCCAAGGTTTGCTCATCTTCTTGTTGTTGCTTTCTCGCTCTTTCAATCTTACGCTGTTCATGCCAGTTTTCAGCTTTTGACTTCTTTTTCGAAGATTGAATAATCTGTTTGTTATTTGGAATCTGCATAGAATCATTCCAAGTGTTATACCATGCCTAATTGCTCAAAAAATAAAACAATAACCTACATTAAACTAGAGGTGACAGTTTATGACATATCAGTCAACTCAGTATGAAATCAAATAAAGTGAGTAAGTTTGGATTAACCTAAGATGACATGCTTATTAAACGGACAAGTATAACTTGCTTAACCGTTTGATAGTCGTATTGGGTTAATGTTTTTTATTCTTAACTCTATTATTAAATAGCTCCCTTCCATATCGCCCTAAAGTATGTTATAAAACACGGCAGATAGTTACCGACAATATATTCTCTTTGCTTCCCCTTAATTTAGAGAATTGAACTAGGGTTTTTCATTTACCTAATGTAGACTTCAATTTAAGTAAATTATTTACATAATTCCTAAAGTCTAGTCTCAAGCTAATATGCAGTGACCAAATTTTTTGAATTTTATTTTTTTAAAAAAAATAAGACAACCAAACATAGATTATGGTCATGTTTGTTTCTGCTTTCTTCAAGAACTTCTGTCCTACCCTGTTCCCCTATTCCAGTTCTTCGTGAAGGCGGGAATTTACACCATTTCGTATGTTTAAACCGATATTAATACAAATAAGAAAAGAAGCAAGAGCAAAAGACCATCATATTTTCATAGGAATTTCTCTTAACGTACAAGAGAAATGCACTGACCTTTTTGAGTGATGATTTTGAGGGATTCGAGCATTCAGAAGGAAGAAACTGTGAGAGGTCACCCATGTAATCATCATCTTTTTTTTCATCTCCTCCATTTTTGCTCTGTTTTTTTGTTGGTTCGGTCATTTGTGGGAGACAAAGGAGAAATGAGAGAGAGACGAGAAAGAAGAGCTCTGGACGGAAATACGGACCGTCATAAAATTGTTGGTCCTGCTGGGCCCCAAAATGGTTTGGGTATTATCAAGGCCCAATTATTGTTTTATTTCCCTTTTTTTAAGAATTTGTTTACAAGCATATGTATGATTTGAAATTTTCTAATTTGCGCCGTTGGAATATTCTAATAAAGTTTCATAAACCTCCAACAATAAGTGTAAGTAATAAAAATTAAAAAAAATAATTTATTCTTTTATTATAAATATGTGTTGTAATTGTTGTATTTCTTTTCCATTTTAAAAATACAGTAATTAAAATATTAAAAAAAACGTTAACAAGTACCTAATTTTATTTTACAACTAAATTTTTGTCAACAGCTCATTACTAGACTTTAATAGTGAGTGATTTTTATTCTAAATATATTTTAAAAATATAATAATTAATTAAATTACAAATTTTTTTTACTCAATCAGTTCAATTTTTAAAAATTTTTTTGTATTTACAATAATTGTCATTTTTAAAAAAAGTAATGTTACAATCTTAAATTTTTATGAGTGTAGATCGATGTGATTCTTAGCATAATGATACCCATCTAAATTATAGTAAGGACTCTGATTCTTGTATCAATTGATTGTAATGGTAATATTGAAAAAAACTATCAAATAAATAAATAGGGAAAGGGAAAAAAATGGTAGGGTGAGAGGTATATTGGCAGGCAAACAAGGCCTTAACTTGTGGGCAGGTTCACTCAACGACTATAACGGTTTCTGCTAACGTGGACACTCAGCCTGCTTTCGTTAAAAGTTTCCACTTCGTCGTACTGGTTTCCAATCTCGGCAACAAATCTTTCTCTCTCTCTCTCTCTCTCACTCATTTCCGTACACTTTGTTTTCCCGAGAAAATTACGAGATACTTTCCGAGATAACTAATTGACCGTACGTAGTTCATTAGTCTTCCCACTTGCATATAAAACATTAGATATTTTCTTTTCTTTTTTCATGTTCTTGGTTACAGAAATACTTGTTGAGGTAGTGATTTGTCTGTTTGTATTATTTTCCAGGAAATTCTTGATATGGCCAAGAAATACTATCTTTATTTGTATCTCACAGTAATTGTCTTCTCTGACCTCCTGGCTTTACGGGCACTGGCGTTTACTGACCCTCTCGACGGTAAGAATTACTTTGTACGGAGTCTTTTCTATAAAATATTTGGATTTTTATGATGATTTTTGGTTATGATACTCTCTTTCTTCTGTTTGGTTCCTGATTAAAACGCAAGTAATGAAATTAAAGTTGTGAATCTTAAAAGTCTTGATTACTCGTATTTTTGTGACGAGAAGAACGATAAGGTTCAAATTCGTAAGTATATTAATTTTCTTCCGGTTTCATCAGTTTTCTCAGGAGCCAAACATAAGAATGAAAAACATATTTGTCTGTGCTTCGCAAGTGTTGGACAGTAAGGTCGACGGAGTAGAAATTAACGTAACCGCTTTTAAGGAAATTATCAAGTGTATATACACTTACAATACGTAATGTAGAACATCATGATTCGATTAATTAGATAGATTCAACTTTCTTATAGTCTACCATATCAGAAATTTCTGGTAATTTAAATGGAAAAAACTTAGAAAAAAATTTCGTTAATTCTGTGCAGTCGCAGTTCTTGAAGATCTGTTCAAGGCCCTGAACAACCCAGAACAGTTGAATAATTGGAAATTTGATGGCGGCGATCCATGCGCGGAACCATGGACTGGAGTGTCATGTTCTGGATCATCTGTCATATACCTGTAATACACATACCCTGCCTGGATCAACTAATATTTATGTAATTATTCTAAATTGGAAAATGATAGTTTGTTCTGTAATTTTATGCAGTAACCTTCAAGGGCTGGGACTCAATGGGCAACTTGGAGGCAGGCTATATGATCTCCATAACTTGAAACATTTGTAAGTGATTTTGCTATCTAAATTTAGTGGCTTAAAGTTATGAAATTGTTTTAGTCTTTACTCTGATTTTCCTCTGTTAGGGATGTTAGCTTCAATAACATTGTGGGGGAAATTCCTGAAGGCTTACCTTCTAATGTCACTCATATGTAAGATGGCTATTTTGTGCATTTGGGTACTAGTATATTTCAGTCTTATATCAGTTAAAGACTTTCAGAAATGTGATGATTATGATTTTATTACGTATGTAGAAATATGGCCTTTAACAAACTGAGCAAAAATATACCGCACTCTTTACCTACATTGAAACATCTCAGACATCTGTAAGTTGATTATCTCTTGACTGCCTGATTTTACTGGTTTGGGTCAATGAAAGTATTTGTTCACCTTTTATTTCTCCTCTTTTGGCAGAAACCTAAGCCACAATTTGCTATCCGGTCCTGTCGGCAATGTGTTTACTGGCTTGCAGAATCTAATAGAGTTGTATGTTTTCTCCATCCAACGTCTTTACAAATACATTTGGCACCATGTTTTATTGTTCGTATAAAGATACCAGTCGAATGATGATCATTTTCTTTTTCCTTAATTGAAATTCATTCTGCACTCACAGGGATCTTTCATACAATGATTTTACTGGAGATTTACCAAGTTCTTTTGGATCTCTAAAAAATCTTACGGGACTGTGAGTGTTTCTTATTTGAAAATTCTCGTGCATGGGGAAGTGACTTTCTAGTTGCATATTTTGCTGATTTCCATCTCCCATTTTTGTTTTTTCTGAAGGTTCTTGCAGAACAACAATTTCACTGGATCAGTTATCTACCTGGCTGATCTTCATCTTCTCACTTCTCTGTAGGTTTATCCACACTACTTTCTGTAAACTTTTACAACCTATTCTGATATGCTCCTTTAATCATTTGCTTATCCATATCTGACACTAGGAACATCGAAGATAATCAATTCAGTGGGGTAATCCCAAAGAAGTTTCAGTCAATTGCAAATTTATGGTAATTGATCAAAGTTTCATTCCGGTTATACTCTTTTACCTACATTGACAATCAAATTACAAATTACAAATTATAGGTTTTGGGGCAATAAATTCCATGTAGACGCCGACTCTCCACCATGGAATTTTCCTATGGACAGTCTTCCCCTTCAGCGTAATTTTACGGTCCCTCCAACAACTCAGTCAAGTGCCGTCGAGAACTATCCCTCAAGCGAAATAAACCAAAAATACAAGAAAGGAATAAGCCCCGGAGGAGTAGCTTCTCTAGTTTTTGGTCTAGCTCTTGGAGCAACCTGTGCAGCAGTGTTCATTGCTTTCCGTATTAATCGTGCCCGTGCAGAAGGACGTAATAACTTGGAGAGCGCCAACAGCGCACGGCATTCTCTACAAGTCAGTACAGCCAGAGGTAAACTCTTTTTTTTTAATTTAATCATTGCCATGGTTGACTCTAGCTGATGCTACGAGATAATGCGAGCAACATTGCCCACAAAATTATTTTTTCTTATTGTGAGTATTTCATCGTAAACATTCCTCACTGTGCTTCCTTGTCTTCCCCGCTTATAGAGTACTCATCTACTGCACCTGAAGAGGGTTCCCACATGATAGCTTTGAGCTCTCCATTTTTTCTTGGCCCTAAGCGTGTACCTCCAGTTCGCTCTGTTAGAACAGAGGCCACAAGTAGAAGAAAAAGTATATCTAAGAGATGTAAACCAGCATGTGTAGCTTACAATGTTGCAGAGCTTCAATTAGCTACAAACAGCTTCAGTGAAGATAATCTTCTCGGACATGGATCCCTTGGTTCTGTCTACAAAGCTGAGTTTCCAGATGGCCAAGTATATACCTTGACCAGCTATAGATTACTTTTCCAATCTACTACAGCATCACTCAAATCTCATACCAAATCTTTTGCATTCTTTGACTGCAGATTTTGGCTGTGAAGAACATCAACTTGGCATCGTTGTCTTTTGATGAAGAAGAGCAGTTCATGGACGTGATACGGATTTCATCACAATTTAGGCACCCAAACATTGTGAAACTTCTAGGCTATTGCGTGGAATATGGACAACATCTACTTGTCTATGAGTATGTAAGAAATTTGTCTCTTGCTGATGCCCTTCACAGAGAAATATATAAGCCACTTTCTTGGGGCATCCGTCTCCATATTGCTCTTGGCATTGCCCAGGCTTTGCAGTAAGTATTCTTTATCATCTCCAGATGAGTTTCTTTTGTTTATTTCGACTTGGAAGGCAGTAAATCTCACAAAAGAACCACACTATTTGACGGTATCAGTGAACATGACAATGAGCTGCACTACAATTGTAGTATGCATACGGCATAAAATATTCATTTTATTGATTTTGACGTTTTCATTCTGCAACTGAAATTTTCAGCTATTTGCACTCCCAATTCTTTCCTCCTGTCTCCCACTGCAACATCAAGGCTGCCAACATCTTGCTTGATGAAGGATTAGTTCCACGTGTCTGTGATAGTGGACTAGCTGTTTTAAGGCCTCTTACTAGCGCCAGTGTTAAACTTAAGTTAAGTAGGTTTTATGAAGGACTTTATGCTGCAATCGACAAGAAATTCTTTCAGTATTTGTAGCTATATTGCATTTTCGTTTAATTTCAATAAATATCGTGAATTCAAAATATTGATTGCAATCCGCAGCCAATGAATTGGAGCAAATCTTTTAGTTATAAAAGATTGAATATGAAAAAAGACTGATGTATTGCGTAATAATGTGAACAGGCCTCAGAGATTGCTATCGGTAACTCCGCCTACGTTGCACTTGAACACTGGGAACCAGGGAGTGATAACACAAAGGGTGACATATATGCCTTCGGAGTGTTGCTTTTGGAGCTATTAACCGGAAAGACACCAATTGATAAGTATGGTTGATTCTCACTTTTTTTTTTTCTTTAAAAAAAAATAAAAGTTTCATGTATATCTTGGTAGTGAGACCTTTTGTTTGTTTGTAACACAGCTCA
This sequence comes from Trichilia minutiflora, assembly GCA_035590515.1. Lineage (NCBI taxonomy): Eukaryota > Viridiplantae > Streptophyta > Magnoliopsida > Sapindales > Meliaceae > Trichilia > Trichilia minutiflora. Next base: position 6,205,706 of record JAVXUL010000005.1, on the reverse strand, counting down.
AGACCCAGGCTAGAGCAATCTCTGGTGAAATGGGCATCATCTCGGCTTCATGACCGTGAGTCTTTGGAGCAGATGGTTGATCGTGGGATTAAAGGAACTTTCTCCTCTAGGGATCTGTCCCAATTTGCTGATATTATCTCCCTTTGTATTCAGGTACTTAAAAGCGGTAACATATTTCCTGAGAACAAATATTTATCCGTCAAATTTTCCAATTGCAAATGTTCCCATATATTGAAGATATGATGGAATCTTAACTGGGTGGATATGCAGCCCGAGAAGGAATTTCGATCCCCAATGTCTGAAATTGTGGACTTCCTGAGTCGTCTGGTGCAAAAGCAGAGCATGCTGAAAACCAATGGAGCAGCAGATTGTCCTGAAGTCGACCCCTTTGAGAGATCTTTCCGTTCAACTCGTACCCGATTCATGAACTCCCCAACAGTGAGCTATATTTCCAACTGATCTGATGTCATAGCTGGTTAACTGGTACAGTATCATACAACATTTCCCTTCTCTATAAATTTTTACGCGGGCATTGTTGATTTCGAGTTCATTTTTCCATCTCTTCACTTCCTGTTTTGGACACTTTCCAACGCTAGGCTTGAGTTGGCGTACCAAATTCTACTGATTTTTCCAGTTTGGTGGAAAATGAAAGTGAGTTTTCCTCTCACTAGTCCATTTGCTGATGTATACACTGATTGAACTTTTTATGAGAAAATTGATGTCTTTTGTACACCGTTGGCGTATATAGCTGCTTTACGCCTCATGCCTTTGAAACTCCAGTAGCAGAAGTTGTAACTAGATTCATTAGATTCAAGGATAAATATCATACAAAAAAACATAAAAAGCGAGAACTTTGTAACCATTCACTTTGCAGCTAGTGATTTCATTTTCTAATCCCAAAAACAAATATAATAGGTAAGCTTTGTAAAAAAAATTATCTGAAAAAGAAAGCAAATCAATGAGTGCACCTCCGACCAAACATCTGAATTAGTCTCAAAATTTGATTAACTATGACAGTTGAACTGTTACACAAAATAAAATGGCAGTCAATAAGGCTCTAGCTTACATCTGTAATAAACAAGAAAATCAGAATTCTACCAAAAAAATTAAATTAAATTCTAGTTCGTTCTCCTATCCATTTTCAAATATCTCATTCTAACAAATTTATTAATCCAGTCATGAGCAAGTATCTCCCCGAGCATTTACATACTAATCCCACTAGTCAACACAGCATTAATGTCTCCAATTATGTTCACAGGTCTTCCATCAAATACAGACGAAAGTGTATTCTCGCATAGTTTCTTCAGCTCCCTGGTTTTGTAAAGAGCCGCTTCCTGCATTTTAATGATCCCTTAATGAAAAATGCGTACCAAAATTTGAACCACATGTGATGCAGCGGAAAAAAAAAGGAAAAATTGTTTCTAGTTTTACTTTTCAAGTAGTTAAGGATGACCGATATCAAAAGTGATGAATTATTCATACACAAAAGCAGAAGGAACACTGCTTTTCTGATTCGAACTTTTTATCTGGTAGTATAAAGCTGGTTTGTCATATCAAGAAACTTATACTTACTTCGGCCATGATGAAGATAAAGAATTTTGAAGCTCCATGAGTTTAGATGCCAATTCATTCGAGCCATCCTTCAATTTCACTTCGTGATGCTTCTTTTCTTCCAATGCCTTTACTAGTCTGTCTAGATATCTGCAATTCAGATATCAAAACCAATGTGTAAAACTCGGTAAAAAGCACAAATAGTTATAATATGAGCCAATACATACACATACTCAGTGACAGTGAAAAAAAAAAAAAAATCAATTAGGTAAAGCAACAGCTTCTTAAAGTAATCAGGAGAATTCCATATTAAGAACCAAAAGATGAAAAGCACAAAAGAAAATGTACACAACACAGAAAAGTGTGAATTTCTTTGAATATATGTTTTCAGGTTTCTATTAATAAGAAGAGGAAAATAAACACAGATAATTTCTAATATCTCAACCAAATTCCCAAAATAAAAAATATTAGTTGGAAATCTCATTTAAGATATAAATATAAACAAAGGAAGAAATCAATCAAATGGAAGCAGATAAAAAACAATCAGAATTATCTAGCACCTACTGGAGTTAAGAATCATGATCAGCTCCTGTGTTTTTCTGTTTGTCAACAGGGAAATGGCCATGGAAACATCAGATAACATCGTCTCAATAGCATTGGGGGAATAAAGCTGGAACACCAGGGCAGCAACGGATTGAACTTGATTACGCAAGGAAAAAGTCTGCTGATTTAAGAATGCTTTGATCTGATAAAATAATGTCTATACTATACATGAATTCTTGATCTAGAATTACCTCATAATGTCTGTTCCACATGCAATGATGGATTACAATATACCTCGTTCAAATCATCGACAATCTTATTTCTGTACTCTGTCTCCAGTAGCTGGCTCCTGCCTTCATTAATTCCTATGGTTTCAGTTAAGGCATCTGGAACAGATTTATGATTTTCGGCACTGACATTTGCTATATTGGTATCATCAATCACATCAACTTGAAGTGTCTCAACGCTAATATCCCATGATATCTCAGAAACAGAAACCTCAGGAGGCAAGGTATCACCTTCCTTTTGTGGGGAGCTTGACCAGTTTCCTCAGAACTCTGTCAGATCTTGCTGGCATTGACTATTTCTTATGGACCCAAGCCATTACCAATTTACCAGCTTCTTCTGTTTCTTCTATGGTACAAATATCCCAATCAATCTGTGCACTGTCAACTGAAATATCCAATCAATGTTATCTACAGCAACATTTGTGTCCTCTCTATGCTTTTCATCATTTGGGATTGATTCGGCGTCTACCTCAGCAACTGCAGAGACATTCAAAGATGGTGGGTTTTCACGGACGTCTTTCAAGTTCAGTAAGATAGCCCCAGAAGATTTCTGGAACCATATTAAAAGGCTAAATTAGTGCAAGAAGAGAATCAAAATGACTTCAACCTCCATCTGCATATCATAATTATGACTGATGATCGGGGCATAATGAGTCCACCATAATCAAGAGACAAGTCAAATAACAGTGATTGCCGTACATCTTTTTCCACGTGACCATCTTGAAAAAGTTAAAATAATACTCCATAGCCTGCAACATGGAATCACTATTTGTAAGTTCCCAAATCGTCCTAAATGTGCTTGGAAGTGAATTCGCGGTCTCTAATAGTTCAAGCCTCACATTTTTCCCGTGAAAAAAGAAATATTAGCCATTATCATTATGACACATATGGGTCAGAAAAAGCAACGTAGAGCAAACCAATTTGTCAAACCTGCAGTCCAAATTCTTGACAAGCCGCAGCATATTTAGCTGCTGATAGCGCCGCGCTTCTTTTTATATCAGCTTCCTTGCGATCAAGTTCTGCCAATTGCTGCTGAATCTTTTGCACCTGTTTCTTTTGATACGGACTGCTGATTTCAGTTTCCTTTCGACGCACTGCTGTTTTCGTCTGTAGCTTTGACGTCATGGCTCCCACTCGAGAGTCTGGTAATCAGTACCGATGATAATTTGAATCACCCTACGGTTATTTTATATAAATTTTATATAATTAAACGAATTCGAATTTAAAAATTTTGATACGAATAATAATTGGATCGTATTTATATCATATAATTAATAATCGTGTTAAATTCGAATTTAATCTTTTGAATTCATTTATTCGTTTAAAATACGATTAAAATATAATTAATTAAATAAATAATCGTATTTAAATAAATAATTATTTAATATAATAATTTTATTTATTTATAT
>JAVXUL010000005.1:6185897-6201816 GCA_035590515.1 Trichilia minutiflora | reverse complement strand
TATCTTTCTTGGTTATGTGATTAGTGCTAATGGTATTGAGGTGGACCAAGAAAAGGTTAAGGCAATTAAGGAGTGGCTGAGACCTACAAGTATCACTCAGGTAAGATCTTTTCATGGACTTACTAGTTTTTATAGGAGATTTGTGAAAGATTTTAGCTCTATTGCAGCTCCATTGATTAAGATTGTTAAGAAGGAGAGATTTTCTAAACAAATTAGGGTGTCTAACGGGCCCCCGGGCCAGTTCGACGGTTCCATGAAACTGGAATCGGATCGGATCGAAAATAGTAGCGGTCCTGACCGGGTCGGTTCAACGGTTCTAGTTTCATGGAACTGGATCAAAATCGGAAGTAGAACAGTAACAGGCCGGGCCGGTTTGTCAAACGGTTCCGGTTCGATTTTGATTCCGGTTCGATTTTGGTTCCGATTTCGATTCGATTCAGGTCTTGTTCCGGTTTTATTAATTTTTTAATTTTTAAAAATATTTTTTTAAAAATATTTAAATTAAAAAATTTTTTTAAAAAAATTGACCCGGGTTGAACCAGCGGTCCGGGCCGGTTCAACCCGCCGGTTTGAAACCGTCGATTCAACCCGATGCCAAACTGCCGGGCCCGAAACAGTTTCGGGTCCGTTACGGTCCGGTTTTACGATTTCAAAATTCCAAAACCGGACCGGATCGTCTATATTAATTCGAAATCGATCCGAATCGTGTGAACAGTGATCCAAACCGATTCGAACCCAATTTTTGATGGGCCAGACCGGGCCAACCCGGCCGTTAGACAACTCTACTTCCGTTCCGTCATACTCATTTCCTATCTCGGCAACATCCTCTCTCTCTCTCTCTCTCATTTGCGTACACTTCCTTTTGGCGAGAAAATTAGAAGATCATTTTCCGAGAAAACTAATTGGCCGTACGTAGTTCATTGGTCTTTGTACTTGTATATTTTACGGCTTTAGATATTTTCTTATCTTTTTTCATGTTCTTCTTAACACCAAGTTTAGGTAGTGAATTTTTTTTTTGAAAGGAAATTCTTGATTTTCCCAAAAAAGAAAAAAGACCAAGAAATACTGTCTTTCTTTGTATCTAACCATAATTGTCGTCTCAGAACTTCTGGCTTTACTGGAACTGGTGTTTACTGATCCTCTCGACTGTATAAAAATGCTTTGAACGGGGTCTTTTCTATGAAAATATTTTGATTTTTGTAATGATTATTGGTTACAGTCATCTTTTTCTTCTATTTGATTCCTGATTAAAACGCAAGAAAAGTAAAGAAATTAAAGTTGTGAATCTTAAAAGTCTTGTTCCTCAAATTTTTGTGAGGAGAAGAACGGTAAGATTCAAATTCGCAAGTACATTAATTTTCTTGTGGTTTCATCATTTTTCTCAGTTTCCAAACAGGAGAAAGAAAAACATATTTGTCTGTGCTTCGCAAGTCTTGTACAGTACAGAAAGGTTGACGGAGTAGAAAAAAAAATCTGGCGGGAAAATAACGTGACCGCTTTTAAGAAAATTATCCAGTGTATATATTACCCACAATAAATAATGTAGAACGTCATGATTCATTAATTAGATAGATTCAAAATTCTTATTTTCTGTCATAATAGAAATTTCTATTAATTTGAAACGAGTTCTTGATATGTAAATGAGAACATCAGGTACTCAACTTGAGATCACATTAGTATTTGCAGATTATTGGCCATAGATAATCTGAAATCTCAATTGAACAAAACATGAAAAAAATCTCTTTAACTTTGCGCAGTCGCAGCTCTTGAAGATCTGTTCAAGGCCCTGAACAACCCAGAACAATTGAATAATTGGAAATTTGATGGCGGCAATCCGTGCGCTGATTCATGGACTGGAGTGTTCTGCTCTGGATCATCTGTGATATACCTGTAATATACAAACCTTGCCCTGAATAACTAATATTTAAGTAATTATTCTAGATTGGAAAATGGTAGTTTGTTCTGTAATTTTATGCAGTAAACTTCAAAGGCCGGGACTCAATGGACAACTTGTAGGCAGGCTATGTGATCTCCATAAATTGAAACATTTGTAAGTGATTTTACTGTATAAATTTAGTGGCTTAAAATTATGTAGTTGTTTTATTTCTTACTCTGATTTTTCTGCTGTTAGGGATGTTAGCTTCAATAACTTTGTGGGTGAAATTCCTGAAAGCTTACATCCAAATGTCACTCGTGTGAGATGGGCGTTTTTGTGCATTTAGGTACTCGTATGTTTCAGTCTCATATCAGTTAAGACTTCCTCAAAAATGTGACGATTATGATTTTATTATGTATGAAGAAATATGGCATTTAACAAATACCATAATTTGCTATCTTGTCCTGTTGGCAATGTGTTTACTGGCTTGCAGATCTAATAGTGCTGTATGTTTTCTCCGTCCAACATCTTCAATATTGCATTTGACACCATGTTTTATGGTTCGTATAAAGTTACCAGTCAAATGATGATCACTTTCTTTTTCCTCGATTGATATTCATTCTGCTGCCACAGGGACCTTTCGTACGACTTTACTGAAGATTTACCAAGTTCTTTTGGATCTCTGAAAAATCTTACGTGACTGTGAGTGTTATGTTAGCCTATTTGAACTTCTCGTGCATGAGGAAGTGACTTTCTGGTTGCATATTTTGCTGATTTCTTTGCTGATTTCCATCTCACATTTTTGCTTTTTCCTGAAGGTTCTTGCAGGACAACATCCTCACTGGATCAGTTATTTACCTGGCTGATCTTCATCTTCTCAATTCTGTGTAGGTTTATCCACACTTTTGCAACTTATTCTTATATGCTGCTTTAATCATTTGCTTACCCATATCACACTAGGAACATTGAGGATAATCCATTCAGTGGGGCAATCCCAAAGCAGTATCAGTCAATAGCAAATCTATGGTAAATGATCAAATTTTCAATCCAGTTATTCTATTTTTACCTACAGTAACAATCAAATTACAAATTGAAAAAATTCCCAGCTTTATCATAGGCTTTGTGGCAATAAGTTCCATGTAGACGCGGACTCTCCACCATGGAATTTTCCTATGGACAGTCTTCCCCTTCAGCCTAATTTTACTGCACCTCCAACAACTCAATCAAGTGCAGTCGAGAACTATCCCTCGAGTGAAATAGATCAAAAATACAAGAAAGGAATAAGCACTGGCAGAATAGCTTCTGTAGTTTGTGGTCTAGCTCTTGGTGCAACCTGTGCAGCATTATTAATTGCTTTCAGTATTAATCGTGCCCGTCCAGAGAGACGCAATAATTTGGAGAGTGCCAGCAGCACACCGCATTCTCTATCAGTCAGTACAGCCAGAGGTAAACTCTTTTTTTGTAATTTAATCATAGCCATGGCTTACTCTAGCTATTGCTACAAGATAATGCGAGCAACATTGCCCACTAAATTATTTCTTCCTATTGTGACTATTTCATCATAAACTCTCCTCACTATGCTTCCTTGTCTTCCGCTGGTTATAGAGTACTCATCTACTGCACCTGAAGAGAGCCCCCACATGGTAGCTTTGAGCTTCCCATTCTTTCTTGGCACTAGGCTTATACCTCCAGTTCGCTCTGTTAGAATAGAGGCAACAATTAGAAGTATATCTAAGAGATGTAAACCAGCAAGTGTAGTTTACAATGTTGCAGAACTTCAGTTAGTTACAAACAGCTTCAGTGAAGATAATCTTCTCAGACTCGGATCCCTTTGTTCTGTTTACAAAGCTGAGTTTCCAGATGGCCAAGTATATATCTTAATCTTAACTAGTCATATATTACTTTTTCCAATCTACTACGGTATCATTCAAATCTCATACCAAGTCTTTTACACTCTTTGACTGCAGATTTTGGCTGTGAAGAACCTCAACTTGGCATCTTTGTCTTTTGATGAAGAAGAACAGTTCATGGATGTGATATGGATTTCATCACAATTTAAGCACCAAACATTGTGAAACTTCTTGGCTATTGCGTGGAATATGGACAACGTATACTTGTCTACGAGTATGTAAGAAATTTGTCTCTTGCTGATGCACTTCACAGAGATATATAAGAGCCACTTTCTTGGGGCATCCGTCTCCAGATTGCTCTTACCATTGCCCAGGCTTTGCAGCAAGTATTCTTTATCGTCAACAGATGAATTCCTTTCGTTTATTCCAAGTTGTAAGGCAATAAATCCTCATAAAAGAACATCTCCATTTAACGGTATCAGTAAATATGACAATGAGTTACACTACAATTGTTGTCTGCATACAGCAACTGAAATTTTCAGTTATTTGCACTCCCAATTCTTTCCTCCTGCTCCCACTGCAACATCAAGGCTACCAACATCTTGCTTGATGAAGAATTAGTGCCACATGTCTGTGATAGTGGGCAAGCTGTTTTAAGGCCTCTTACCAGCGCCAGTGTTAAACTTAAGTTAAGTGTGTTTTACAAACATTAAATTCTTCAATATTTGTACCTATATTGCATTTTCTTTTAATTTTAATTAAGGTCTTGAATGCAAAATATTGATTGCAATCTGCAGCCAATGAATCTGAACAAATCATTTCGTTATAAAAAGATGAACATGAAAAAACTCATGTATTGCATACTAATGTGAACAGGCCTTAGAAATTGCGATTGGAAACTCCGGTTACGTTGCACCTAAACACAGGGAACCAATGAGTGATAACACAAAGGGTGACATATATGCATCGGAGTGTTGCCTTTGGAGCTATTAACAGGAAAGACACCAATTGACAGGTATGGTTGATTCTCTTTTCTTTATTTCCTTAAAAGAAAAGGTTTCATGTATATCTTGGTAGTGCGACCTTTTGTTTGTTTGTAACACAGCTCTAGACCCAGGGTAGAGCAATCTCTAGTGAAATAGGCACGGTCTCGGCTTCATGGTCGCGAGTCTTTGGAGCAGATGGCTGATCGTTGGATTAAAGGAACTTTGCCCTCCAGGAATATGTCCCAGTTTGCTGATATTGTTTCCCTTCGTATTCAGGTACCTAAAATGCGGGAGCATATATCCTGAAGTTGCCCTCTTTGAGAGATCTTTCCGTTCAACTCGTACCGATTCATGAACTCCGCAACAGTGAGCTATATGTCCAACCGATCTGATATCACAGCTGGTTGATTCGTACAGTATCACAAAACATTTTCCGTCTCTTTATATTTCTACTCAGGAATTGTCGATTCCCAGTTCATTTTTCCATCTCTTAATTACCTTTAGGACACTTGGAAGCGTAAGCCTATAGTTGGCATCCTAGATTCCACTGATTCTTTCAGTTAGGTGAAAAATGAATCTTGTTTTCCTTTTAACTAGTCCATTTGCTGATGGACACTGATTGAACTGTTTCTGAGAAATTGATGTATTTTCTACTCGTGTGAATAGCTGTCCAGTAACAGAAGCTGTAACTAGATTCGTTAGACTCAAGGCTAAAATATCATACAAACGAACGTAAAAGACGAGCACTTTGTAACTATTCACTTATATTTCGCAGCTAGCGATTTCATTTTCTAAAAGCCATAGATTAAAATCCACAACAACAGTGTCTCAAATATAACAAGTAAGCTTCATAAAAAAATTATCTGAAAAAGAATGCAAATTGACGAGAATCATCTGAATTAGTCTCAAAATTTGATTAAGTATGATGGTTGAACTGTTATAATACACAAAATAAAACGGCAGTCAATCAGGCTAAGTTTACATCTGTAATAAACAAGTAAATCAAGAGTTACACCAAAAAAATTAAATTAAATTCTACTGCATTTTGCTATTCAGTTTCATTTATCTCATTCTAAAAAATTTATTCAATTATATCATGAGCAAGTATCTCCTTAAGAATCTACATACTAATCCCACTACTCAACACGGCATTAATCTCTCCAATTATGTTCACCGGTCTTCTGTCAAACACAGAAGAAAGTGTACTCTCACATAATTTCTTCAGCTCCCTGGTTTTGTTAAGAGCTGCTTCCTGCATTTTAATGATCGGTTAATGAAAATTTTATACCAAAAGTTTATCCACAAGTGAGGCTGCAAGGAAAAAAAATTGTTTCCAGTTTTGCTTTTCAAGGAGTTAAGGAAGACCAGTATGAAAAGTGATGAATGATCAATACACCAAAGCAGAAGGAACACTGTTTTTCTTATTCAAATTTTTTATTTGGTGGTATAAACTTAGTTTGTCACATCAAGAAACTCACTTGCTTCGGCCACGATGAAGATAAAGAATTTTGAAGCTCCATGCGTTTAGATGACAAGTCATTCAACCCATCTTTCAATTTCACTTCGTGATGCTTCTTTTCTTCCAATGCCTTTACTAGTCTGTCAAGAAATCTGCAACTCATATATAAAAACCAGGGTGAAAAACTCAGTAAAAAACACAAATTATTATAATATGAGCCATTACACACACAAACTCAATCACAGTGAAAGAAAAAGCAATTAGATAAAGCAACAGCTTCTCAAAGTAATGAGAAGAATTCCATTTTAAAAAGCAAAAGATGAAAGTACAAAAGAAAAGGGACTCCACACTGAAAAGTGTGAATTTCTTTGAATAGATGTTTTCAAGTTTCTCTCAAAAAGAAAGGAAAATCCACTCAGCTAATTTCTATTGTCTCGACCAAATTCCCACAATAATAAAAACTTGTTGGAAATCTCACTCAGGATATAAATATAAACAAAAGAAGAAATCAATCAAAAGGAAGAAGCCAAAAATCAATCAGAATTATCTACCACCTCTTGGAGTTAAGAATCATGATTAAGTCCCGTGTTTTTCTGTTTGTCAACAAGGAAATGGCCATGGATACGTCAGATAACATAGTCTCAATAGTGTCCGGAGAATACTGCTGTAACACCAGGGGAGCAACTGATTGGACTTGATTACGCAAGGACAAAGTCTCATCATTCCGTAACTCCACAAACCGCTGATTTAAGAACGCTTTGATCTGATAAGATAACATCATTACTACACATGAATTCTGGATCTAGGAATGCTTGGATGTAATAACAAATATCCATATGCAATGACGGGTTAAATTATACCTCATACAAATCATCTAGAATCTTATTTCTGTACTCTGTCTCCAGTAGCTGGCTCCTGCCTTCACTGATTCCTGGGGTTTCAGTTAACGCATAGGGAACAGGTTTCTGGTTTTCTACACTGACATTTGCTACATTGGTATCATCAATCACACCAACTTGAGGCGTCTCAACACTAATATCCCATGATATCTCAGAAACAGAAACCTCAGGAGGCAGGGCTTCACCCTCGTTTTGTGGGGGAATTTGACCAGTTTCCTGAGAAGACTGTAAGATCTCACTGGCATTGACTATTTCATATGGACCCAAGCCATTACCAGCTTCTTCTGTTTCTTCGATGGTACCAATATCCCAATCAATCTGTGCACTGTCAACTGAAATATCCCAATCAATGTTATCTGCAGCAACGTTTGTGTCATCTGTCACATGCTTTTCATCATTTGAGCTTGATTGGGTATCTACCTCAGCAACTGCAGAGACATTCAATGATGGTGGGTTTTCATGGATGTCTTTCAAGTTCAGTAAGACAGCCCCCGAAGATTTCTGCAACCACATTAAAAGGCTAAATTAGTGCAAGAAGTGAATCACAATGACTTCAACCTCCATTAGCATATCATAATTATGACTGATGATCGTGGCATAATGAGTCCACTATAATCAAGAGAGAAATCGTATAAAAGTCAATGCCTTACATTTTTTTCCACATGACAATCTCTGACAAAATTAAAATAATACTCCATAGCCTGTGACATGGAATCACCATTTATGACTTCCAAAATTGTCCTAAATGTGCTTGGAAGTGAATTTGCAGTCTCTAATAGTTCAAGTCTCACATTTTTCCCCTGAAAAAAGAAATATTAATATTATCATTATGACACATAGGCAGAAAAAGCAACATAGAGCAAATCAAATTTGTCGAACCTGCAATCCAAGTTCTTGACAAGCCTCGGCATATTTAGCTGCCGATAGAGCTGCACTTCTTTTTATATCAGCTTCCTTGCGATCAAGTTCTGCCAATTGCTGCTGAATCTTTTGCACCTGTTTCTTCTGATATGGACTTCATATTTGAAAACACTCTTATCAACAATTTTCACCCGATGACAAAACATTCCTACTAACAAATGAATCATCACAAAAACACACACTTACATCTCATAGTTTACATTTTGAACCATAATTTGAGCAGCCTCACCAAGAAAAATATGATCTTTCTCATATGAACGCACAATTCCTTCCCATGAACCCTACAAAATTCCAAATACATTAAACAAACACCCTACAATTGCAGTTACCTCAACGAGAAACACAAAAAGAGATAGAAAGTGTTAGAGAGGATATAATCTTACTGCAGCACCGGCAAGCCGGCCAAATATATTCCGGGTTTCTGGGGTTGATTTCAGAAGTATATCATAAATTTTCTTAGCCTCCACGTAGGCAATTCCTGAAAAAAAATAAATCGATTCACCAAAAATAGTTAGGATTAACAACAACAAGGAAAATATTAGCATTGAAGAAATAAATTATGGGTTTTCCAGTTTAAAGTAGTATTAAAAAATATATATATATTGTCTTCACAAATTGTGCTAAACCAGGAATTAAAATATAAGAGATAAAACAATGAAAAATAAAAAAGGATCAAATTTGACCTTCGGGTTCAAGGGTTTGGAAATAAGGATCGATATCTTTCGGCAACGATGAGAATTCCTTCGAAATTTTTGCTCTGATCACAGCCATACGTTTTCTCCAATCCGACGGTATTCTCTTCCGGTCAACCAACCATTCTTCATAAATTAAAAAAAAGTCAAATTACACCAATTTAAATAAAATGGAAGAACTAAAACAATTACAGCCAAAGCTGCGTCATTACGTTACCTCCGAGACGAGAGAATGTGATGTCGATCGGCAGATTGCGGATCTCTTCCTGACCCTGCATGTTTACAGTGTAGAGACAGTGAAAAGGAGAGAGTTTTAATGGAGTTTTGTTTGCGGTTTCGTTTCGTCTCCCTGCTGTTTTTGTCTGCAGCTTTGACGACGTGGCTCCGGGTTCGAGGGTGGGTTTTAATAGTGACCTCGGTTTTATTTTAACATTGGTTAATTAATATGAAACCCCTATAATATATGATATTTTCATAAATTTCAAAACTATTTTTAGAAGTATCAATAATCCCTATAATTTATCTCAACAGCTCTCATTTTCGTAGCGTTCTAAATAATAATAATAAGAAGAAGAATATTTTTAATTAATTAAAAATGGTTCAATAATATAAAGTAGAATTTGTGCTTTAATTGAATTTCAACTACATTAATATATATATGTTTATTAGTTATTTTCATTATTTTCAAGCACCGATACAATAGAATGGATTATATCTCCAAAAACCCAAACTTATGGGGGCTTTTACCATATTACGTAAAACAAAAGGCTTCAAAAGGGCAAAAAGAAAAAAACGAGGGCAAATTCGTCAAACAATGTAGTTCTCATCCGGAAATCAATTGCATTTTTATGTTTCACTCGTAGTCGCCAGTTGGGCACAAAATTGTCTTCTCCGATTTCAATCGTAATTTGGTATTTCCCTGTTTCTTAAATTTTTGGATAGTATAATCTTTCGTTGCAAACTCCATTGGTAAAATGCAATTAAAAAAAAGTTTTTTTTGTGTCGGAATGGGGATTTGGTGCTTTCTAGGGTTTGATAGTGCCGATTAAATTACAAATTGATCTTCTTGAATCACTTGGGATTAATTCATTTTAATATTTTCATTTAAGAGAAATGTTTGGGTTTGTTTAATTTGCATTAGGTGTTTATTTGCTGGGCATGTCGTTTGATATCTGGGATAAATATATTGAATTAAGCAATGTTACAATGATCTGGGTGTTTGTTTGGTTGAATTCTTTTATTTTTTTAAAGAAAGCTTTCATTTTTGTGTTAAAGTGGAATTTCTGGAATTTGATCTAATGGCTGTTTTTTTTCCTATCTGTTTGTGAATTTGATTAGTACTCACTTAGAAGAAAGCTATGGACCCTTCAGAGCTTAGGTATTTGGAGGAAGATGACACGCCCTTGATGAAGACAATCAAGGGGGCAACGTTTGGTTTGGTTTCTGGAACTATATTTGGAACTGTTGTGGCTACGTGGCAAGATGTTCCTCGTGTCGAGAGGAGAGTTGCTCTTCCTGGGCTGATAAGGACACTGAAGATGATGGGTAATTACGGGCTGACCTTTGCTGCAATTGGGGGAGTTTACATTGGTGTTGAGCAGCTAGTGCAGAATTACAGGATGAGGAGAGACTTTGTCAATGGAGCTGTTGGAGGTTTTGTTGCTGGAGCAACTGTTCTTGGTTACAAAAGTGAGAATTGTTTCTTTCGGTGGTTAGCTTTCACTTTTGTTTTGATTCATACTGCAAGGATTATCGTATTGAATTTGCAGTGACTTGATGAGAAAAGTAGTTAATCTAGTGTCTTTTCTTGGACGTGCATGGTTGTCCAAATTTAGGAACACGTACTGAAAAAATTAGTTGATGATTTGTTGTTGTATTGAGAGCTTTTACATAACTACACCCAGATATTATATGCATTCTCCATTCTGACTTACTGTTTTTGTTGCATAAATGTCATTGCATTTTTCTTTTATAATTGTTTTTTTTTTAATTTTTAACTTTTCTTTGTTCTAGTGAGCAACACAAGACATTAGGTTATTCCTGTGAGTTCATTGTATTTTTGTAGTTTCATGAAAATGTAATGTTTAAGGCGAAGATCGGTATGCAGAAATGTCTACATGAGGATCAACAATTTCTTATGTTGCTTAAGTTGTGTATACTAGATTTCAATTTTCTAGCTGGAAGTGTCTTTAATCTTGTTAAAGAACTTTTTTCAGTACGTGTTCCTAAATCATGATGAACATATTTTGGAGCTGACTATTACAGCTGATCGCCATTTTGCACTGTAATTAAATTATTTATGCATACAGCTACAATGTAAATGCATATGACACTGGATTTTATGTTTTAGAGCAATGATTCTAACAGTCATTTTGCTTGCTTACTTGGACTTTTTTCCAACTTGCCAGACACTCGATTCTATTGCATAAATTGAGGTCCAATTAGATGTTCTTATTTTTCTTTCATCTGCTTATGAGACTATTATTAGTTCAGGAGCATGAGCTGTGGTTTTCTTTAGTTTATTGTGGTACCAGTGGAGAAATAATCCTTTTGTGAGAAATTTTCCTTTAATTTTTTTGTCTGTTCAACAATACTGATGAAAACTTCTGTTGTAATTTGCAAACAATCCAAACTACTTTGGGGTTCTATCTTGAGCAAAAGTCATTTTAACTTCTTCAGGATTTTCCCTCATTTCTTCGCTAGAATCTTCAAGATGCCAGGATGAAATTTTTAATTGTGGCATTTGCTCAAATGCCCTGAATCTTGTTGAACTGTAAAAGAATATTTTAGGTATATATGTCTGTTGGAGGTGCAGATATGTGATTAATGGGATGCTGATTTTTGAGCCTTGGTCCCACTGGGAATGATCTTCGCTTAACACATAAATTCATTGAAATATTATTTATTTTTATTTTTATAATTATTGGTTGATGTAATGTCTATGTTGTAGGAAGAAGCATTTCATCAGCAATTTCTGCTGGTGCAGCGCTGGCTGTTACTTCTGCTGTCATTGATGCTGGAGGTCAGACTACAAGAATAGACAATGGCAAGGAATATTACCCTTACACCACCAAGAAAAGATCTACAGCTGATCAATAATTTCTCTGCGCTACTTTTGAAAAAGAAGTTAAAGGGCAAGTTTATGGGGCAGAATTAATTCACTGTTTCCCTCAACTTGCTGTACGTTTGCTTTCAGATATGGATTCATACTCTTGGTACTCAATCATCGTTTTTTACTTGTAAGTTTTTGGATTCCTAATGGATTATTGGAATAAATATGTTTGGTCATTTTTGTTGTTCTGTTAGGTGTCACTTCTTCAATTTGAGACAATTGATGTTTTTCAGTTGGCCTTTTTATAAATAAAATACAAAATTTGAAACTGTGTTTTTGATTTATCATTTTCAAAGTTCAAGAATACTTTTAGTAACATTTTCCGAAAACTTTATGATGATAGATATTTGAAACAAACTTCAATATTGTCTTGGTACCAAGATGACTCCAAGCTCAGTTGAAATATACCGCCAGAATTCGGTTTTAGGTTCTGAGCTACAGCTGCAACTTATACTTAAAGAAAGAGATATGAAGCAGCAACAGATTAAACAAGACTACCAATTCACGACAGTTGAGAGTGTTATTGTACAATATGTTAGAGATGGTACAAGAAAACTGAGATTTGAATCTCACTTACATCAGTGGTTGTTCCATGAAGGGAAAAAGCTAGCAATAGTTTCCTGAAAGTTTATTATCTTCAGCTTTTGTTACTGTACACCAGAATACCATATCAAATTACAGAAACTTGCCTACCTGATAACATAAACCTCTTTTAATATTTTGCTCAGAAAAGAAAACGAACAGGAATTCCTTTGACTGACTCGAAAGATTATTTGCAATAGAGCATTAAATTCACAGGGAAGTGTGGAACTAGAATTTGTGTTTGGGCTTAGCTTTTGGTGAATTTTTGCTTTAAAGATTGACCGAGCAACCGTTCTCCATCACGAAAAGGAAAGATAAAACATCAACAAATGGATGACAGGAACCCATTTCTTGTCAACTTTCTCAAATGTGGTGCAATCCATTTGATTGAAAAACTGAGTTCATGAAATATTCTTTCATTGTATGAAAACAACTTTGCTGAGGAAAGTTTTACTAGACTTAAACCTATCAGTCAATATATTAATAAAGTTCAGAGGCTAAAAGAATTCAATGGCTAAATAGTAGAACATTTGTCAAATAAGACCGTCCTAAGGAAACAAACTTATTTTTTTTTTCCATTTAAAACTAAAAAAAAAAATCGAAACGTGGTATAAAATGAGTGTTAAGGTTCTCTCTGTTTTTCTTTTTCCGTTATCTGTATTTTTCTGGAAAACAATTTTCAAGCTCAAGCCTATTTAACTTAAATTTGTTGCTCAAAAGTCTAAATATTACCACGCTTGATACTTTATTACATTAAGTCAAAATACACGGGTTTGTATGAAATTTCATTATGGAGCCAATCCAATCCCCATCTCCACGTGGCAGCAACCCATTGTTCCTTCCATATTTCTTGGGCTACCACTCCCATGGCTGTTGTCCATTAATCAGTGGAGAGAGAGAGAGAAAGAGAAAGAAAGTTCCAAAGAATTCTTTCAATGGCGGGGATTAGCCCTTCTTGTTCAATTCTTTCTCTGAGAAGGTAACAAAAATTTTCTTTCCGTTTCAAATTTTTGTTTGGTTGCCCAGAAACCGTGAGATAAGTTAAGAATTCAAACTCTTAAATGTGGTCATTGTTTACTATAGTGAACTAAGAGAAAATATAAATTTTAAATTTAAAGCTAAGTGGGATCACATCGTTTTGGGTTTATATTGATTTGTTTTTGGTCATCAAATCTTGAACAAAAATGGTTAGAATTTTAGTTGCTTTCTTGACTTTGCGGCCTACAATCTGTACTGCTTTATGCAGCTTTGCATCTGCGATTTATTGCCATTATTTTCCATTGGAAGTGTTTTGATGCTCCGTTTGGTTGCCAAGAAAATGAAGAGAAAGAAAGTACATGAAATTTTGAGTCTTATCCTCTTGTTATAAGAAGCACAACTACATGGTCAAATGTGAAGTTCTCTTAGGTACAAATAATGAATATCCAAGATTAAAAGGAATTGCTTATTCTCTCGAAGTTATGAAACCAAAGAATGCATGAATTTCTTTGTCTTTTACAAAGTTCTAACTTAAAAAAATTACTAAAAGTAGGTCATTTAGAAGATTTTTTTTTCAAGGAATATCTAGAAATAGACAGTTGTTCCTCAAATACATTATATGAGTCAATTACTGTGAAACTAAAGTTGAAGTGATTAAGAACGTGATTTCAGCAAACTGCAGACAAATTGGTTGGAATTTAAGATTCATCCTGGAAGAACTGTGTCAGGACCACCAATCTGTAGGAGAAATTTGAAGATTAGAGCAGAAGTAAATTATGTGGATGCTGAAGAAGCAAAGAAACTTATAGCAATGGAAGGTTATGCAGTTCTTGATGTTCGTGACAAATCTCAATTTGAGCGTGCTCATATAAAATCTTGTTACCATGTGCCTCTTTTCATCGAAAATCAAGACAACGACCTTGGTAATACATTTTTCACTCTGTATATGTCTGTTCATTCATGTATGACCCTTAGTTGCTTGTAAAAGTTGGCTAAGTGGTAGAAATAATGTTTTGAGAATGTTAAACTAGTTTGATTTCTGTGTTTGCAGGCACAATTATAAAGAGGACTCTACATAACAATTTCTCGGGTTTATTCTTTGGGCTGCCATTTACCAAACAGAATCCTGAATTCATTCAATCAGTTAAGAGGCAGTTTACCGCTGAGAGCAAATTGTTGCTTGTATGTCAGGAAGGATTGAGGTTAGCTTTTCATTTTCTATCTTACGTGAGAATCAGATTAGACTTCAATCATCTAATTAGGTTTTAGTTTCCTATTGGAGTCGTGTTTGGGTTGCTTATTTTAGAATAAGAAAAATAAAAATAACGGTGAAAGTAGCCTAGTTCGTTCTACATCAATGTGAATCCCAATAAAAAGTGTTGACAAACGGTTGCAAGATGCATCTAAAAACATGTAATACTAGATTATAAGCAAGTAACACTTGTAACCGATCCTAGAATATAAAATCAGTGTATTGGTTCCTCACAACACATGTTGGATAATGAGAGATTCATCATCATCATTCACCGGATTCTATTCATTTGATTCTTAGTTGCTTTGTCTTGATCATTTTTGCCTAATCCTGAAACCATTGAGAGGATTCTGTTTTTGTTTTAATGTCAAGGTCTTCAGCCGCAGCCAATAAGTTAGAGGAAGCTGGTTTTAAAAACATAGCGTGTATCACATCAGGACTTCAGACAGTAAAACCAGGTTAAAATTCCTACTCATCAGCACTTCTACTTATACCATCTCGTTCCACTTTCGCGTATATGGGAACAAATTTTTCTTCTTTTTGCAGGTACATTTGATTCTATAGGTGCTACCGAGCTGCAAGATGCTGGCAAAGCTGGTTTAGTTACCATTCAAGGCAAGATCTCAGCTGTACTTGGAACTGTGCTCATTTGTAAGTACACAACTTGCCTAAACCCCAAAACTTTCACATGATTCTGCTCTAATTAAATGAATACATATTATACGTGCTCATTTTACTGAGTCTACAGGTGCATTTCTATTCATCACTTTCTTCCCGGAGCAAGCTGAGAAGTTGCTTCAATTGACCCCTGCAAGCTAGTTACTTCGGCTTTAAAATTTTTGCAGTATCTCTGTGAAATTGAAATTTTGAACGCATCGACAACATGATATGCAAATGAAAAAGGGTGGTGCAAAGTTTGTAAACATTTGTGAAGAACTTGTAAAACAATTAAAAAATTAACCCACTGAAGGCCTGATTCCAATTATTACAGAAGCAAGGTTCCATTCATTACCGGAACTGGATAAATTATTGGACCTAATTGCAACTCTTTTAAAACTCAGGGACTGTAATAAGACTTCCCGGAAGATATTTAAATATTATATAATAACTACATTCGTTTTAATCTTTTTAAATGTTTTAATCCAATAGAATAAACTAGAGGGACTTAATCAAAAGTGATCACTGTTCATAGTTAGTATTCAAAAAAAATCACTATTTATAGTTTCAATCAAAACTAACCCAAAACACTGTTTTTTGACCCAAATACCCTTAAAAAAAATAGACAAATCAAAACTAACCCAATTGGGCCCGC
>JAVXUL010000005.1:6171814-6185797 GCA_035590515.1 Trichilia minutiflora | reverse complement strand
TAGGTTATTTTTTGATTAATTCCTTTTATTTTTCCATTTTATTTTTGGTTAATTGCTATGAAACTCCTATAATATATGGTGTCTTCATAAATTTCAAAAATATTTTTAAAAATATCAATAATTCTCCTGTAATTTATCTCAACAACTTTCTTCGTATCGTTCTAACTAATAATAATAATAATAATAATAAAAACTATTTTTAAGTAATTAAAAATAATTTCAATACTATAAACTAGAGTTTGGGCTTTAGTTTAATTTCAACTATACTAATGTATACGTTTATTTAATTATTTTCAGTATTTTCAAGCACAAATACAGTACAAAGGATTATATCTAAAAATACACGAACTAAAGTGGTTTTACGTGATTACCATACAACCAAAAAAAGGCATCAAACTGCAAAACGAAAAAACAGCGAGGGTAAATTGGTCAAAAATACCTCGTTCTAGAGAAAATTTACTGGTTTTACTCCTTGCAGTCCAGCACCAACTCGTCTTCAATCGTGATTTGGTATTTACCTTTTTCTTAAATTTTTGGATAATCTAATATTTCGTTGCAAAATCCATTGCTAAAATGCAATCAAACAATAGTATTTTACTTTTTTGTGTTGGGGTGGGACTTTGGCGCTTTCTAGGGTTTGATAGTGCCGATTAATTTACAAATTGATCAACTTGAATTACTTGGAATTTATTCATTTTAATATTTTTTTTGAAGGGAAATATTTGGGTTTGTTTAATTTGCGTTAGGTGTTTATTTGTTTTGGATATGATTGGATATCTGGGATAAATGTATTGAAGTTAATTTGATTGAATTCTTTATTTTTTAAAAAAGGTTTCATTTTTGTATTAACATGTAATTTCTGGTTTCCGAAGGAAACTCTATTCTTTTACTAGCTTGCTCCTTTAAGATTTGTATTTTTACTGATGCCTTTTTAAGGGGTTGGAATTTGATCTAATGGCTGTTTTATTTGTATCTGTTTGTGAATTTGAACAGTAACCACTTAGAAGAAAACTATGGATCCTTCAGAGCTTAGGTATTTGGAGGACAATGATACTCCCTTGGTGAAGACAATCAAGGGCGCTACGTTTGGTTTAGTTTCCGGAACTATATTTGGAACAGTTGTGGCTACGTGGCAAGACGTGCCTCGTGTTGAGAGAAGAGTTGCTCTTCCAGGGCTGATAAGGACACTGAAGATGATGGGTAATTACGGGCTGACCTTCGCCGCAATTGGGGGAGTTTACATTGGTGTTGAGCAGCTAGTGCAGAATTACAGGATGAAGAGAGACTTTGTCAATGGAGCTGTTGGAGGTTTTGTTGCTGGAGCAACTGTTCTTGGTTACAAAGGTGAGAATTGTTTTTTTGGTGGTTAGCTTTCACTTTTGTTTTGATTCTTACTGCAAGAATTATTGTATTGCATTTGCTGTGATTTGATGAGAAAGGCAGTTAAGCTAGTGTCTTTTCTTGGGTATGCATGGTTTTCCAAATATATGCATTGTGATGATATGTTGTTGTCGTGAGATCTTTTACACAATGACATCCAGATATTATATGCAGTCCGCCTTCTGACTAATGTTCTTGTTGCATAAATTTCATTGCAATTTTCTTTTAACATTGTTTTGTGCTTGATTTTTACTTTTTTTTTGTTCTGGTGAGCAACACAAGATATTAGGTCATTCCTGTGAGTTCATTGCATTTTCATAGTTTCATGAAAATGCTGTCGTTTAAGGCTAGGATCAGTATGCTGAAATGTCTGCATGAAGATCAGCATTTTCCTATGTTGCTTAAGATCCGCGAGCTGGATTTTAATGTTTCTAGCTGTATGTATCCTTAATCTTATTAAAGAACAACTTTTTTTTAGGTCTTCGTTCCTAAATCATGATGAACATATTTTGGAGCTGGCTATCATGATTGATTGCCATTTTATGCTGTAATTAAATGATTTGCATCTTACAGCTACGATGTAAATGCATTTATTGGTATGATACCGGATTTTATGTCTTAGAACAATGATTCTAGGAGTCATCATGCTTACTTTCTTGGGCTTTTTTCCAATTTGCATGACACTTGATTCTTTTGGATAAGTTGAGGTTCAATTGGAGGTTCTTATTTTTCTTTCATCTGCTTACGAGACTATTATTAGTTGACGGGCATTAGCTGTGGATTTCTTTAGTTTATTCTGGTACAAGTGGACACATAATCCATTTGTGACAACCTTGAGAAATCTTCCTTTAATTTTTGTGTCTGTTCAACAATACTGATGAAAATTGCTGTTATAATTTGCAAACAATCCAAGCTACTTTGGGGTTCTATCTTGAGCAAAAGTCATTTCAACTTTATTGGGACTTTCCCTCTGGAGCATTAGCTAGAATCTTCAAGATGCTGGGATGAAATTTTTAATTGTGGCATCCACTCAAACACGCAGAACTTTGATGAACTGCCATAGAATATTTTAGGTATATATGTCCATTGGAGGTACAGGTATCTGACTAATGGGATGCTGATGTTTGAGCCTTGGTCCCACTGGGAAATGATCTTTGTTTAACACATAAATTCATTAAAATATTACCGTATTTTTTACAGTTATATTGGTTAATGTGATTGCTATGTGGTAGGAAGAAGCATTTCATCGGCAATTTCCGCTGGTGCAGCACTGGCAGTTACTTCTGCTGTCATTGATGCTGGAGGTCAGACTACAAGAATAGACAATGGCAAGGAATATTACCCTTACACCACCAAGAAAAGATCTACAACTGATCAATAATTTCTCTGCGCTGTTTCTGGAAAAGAAGTTAACAGAGCAAGTTCACAGGACAGAATTAGTTCACAGTTTCCCTTGATTGGCTGTATGTTTGCTTTCAGAGATGTATCCATACTCTTGGTACTCAATCATTATTTTTCCTTGTAAGTTACGGAATATTGGAATGAATATGCTTGGCCCTTTTGTTGTTATGTTGGATGTCACTTCTGTAATTTGAGACAATTGTTATTTGCTTTGCCCCATTTGAAATTTAAAGGGAGCACTATCTCTATTTGTTTACATTCATGCCAATTGTTTCTCAGTTGGCATCTTTACAAAACAAAATTAGAAATGAAATTGGTGTTTTTGATTTAATATTTTCAAAGTTTGGAATACTTTGGTAACGTTTCCTGGAAACTGGTAAAACAAACTTCAATATTGTTTCGGTACCATGATTTCTCCAAACTCGGCTGAAATATACCACCACAATTCAGTTTTAGCTTCTGAGCTACCCACTCAACTTATAACTTAGAAAACAGATTTTAAACACCAACGGATTAAACGAGGCTAGAAATTCATGACTGTTTAGAGTATTGAGGTAAAATATGGAATATATGTTGAGATTGTATAAGAAATTTGAATGTCGTTTACATCAATGTTTATTCCATGAAGGGAAGGGGAAGAAGCTAGCAAAAGATTCCTGAAAGCTTATTATCTTCGGCTATTTGTACTGCAGACCAGAATCCCATATCAAATAACAGAAACTTACCTACTTGCCAACATCAACCTTTTTCATTTTTTCCTCGGAAAGGAAAACGAACAGGAATTCCATCAGCTGACTTGAAAGATTATAGACGATAGAGATTCAAATTCACAGGGAAGTGTGGAACTCGAATTGGTGTTTGAGTTTCTCTCTCGGTGCATTTCTGCTTCAGAGATTGACTGAGCAACCCTTCTTCATCTCTGGATACACGAAAAGGACGATAGAAACAGCAGCATATGGATGAGAAGAACCCCATTTCTTGTTAACTTTCTCAAATGTGATGCAATCAATTTGATTGAAAAACTGAGTTCTTTCATGAAATAATCTTCTTTCATTACGCGAAAACAACTTTGCTAAGAAAAGTTTGACAGGACTTAAACCTGTCAGTCAACGCGGTAATAAAGTCCATAAGCTAAAAGAATTCAATGGCTAGATAAGTAAATACCTGTCAGTCTTAAGGAAACACATTTATTTTTATTTTTCCTTTTCAAATTAAATTAAAAAAATTATACTTGGTGTAAAAGATATCTCTGTTTTTCTTTTCCATTTTCTGCATTTTTCTGGAAAACAATTTTCAAGCTCAAGCCTATTTTAAGTTTTTAACTTAAATTTGTCACTCAAAAGTCTAAATATTACCACACCTGATAGTTTATTATATTAAGTCAAAATATATGGGTTTATATGAAATTTTTTTCTATTCTGACATAGAGCCCGGGAAACTCCCAAAAGTATAATCGAAGACTCATTTCCACGTGGCAGCAACCCATTGTCCCTTCCAAATTTCGTGGGCAGCTACTCAAATGACTGCTGTCCTTTCCATTGATCAGGGTAGACAGAGAGACCGGGAAAGAAAGCTTTAAAGTATTCTTTCAATGGCGTGTATTAGCCCTTCTTGTTCAATTCTTTCTCCCAGAAGGTAACAAATATTTTCTTTCTGTTTCAAAGTTTTCTTTCGTTCCTGAGAAACAGTGGGATAAGATAAGAATTCAGCCTCTTAAATGTGATCATTGCTTGCCACAGTGAAGTCAGCATAAAAATGTAAAATTTAGATTTAAAGCTAAGTGGTCTCACATTGTTTTGAGATTATATTGCTTTCTCTTTTTAAATTAAGATTTGTATATGTTGTTTTGTTTATCAATTTTGAACAAAAATGGATAACAGTTTTAGTTGCTTTCATGACTTTTAGGCCTACCTTATATGTGTTTTGTGCAGCTTTGCATCTGTGATTTATTATCATTATTTTCCATCAAAATTGATTTTGACGCTTCATTTGCTTCCCTAGAAACTGGAGAGAAAGAAAATACATGAATCTTTGAGTGCTGTGCTCTTGTTATAAGATGCACAATTACTTGGTCAAATGTGAAGTTATCTTAGGTTCAAACTAGTGGACATCCAGGATTTAAAGAAAAAATGTTTACTTTCTCAAAGTTATCAAACCAAAGAATGAATGAATTCCTTTGTCTTTTACAAGTTCTAACTTCAAAAAGTTACTAGAAAAGGTCGTTTAAAAGATTTGTTTTTCAAGGAATATGTAGAAATAGACAGTTGTTGCTTTGAGACGTTATGAATCAACTACTGTGAAACTAAAGTTGAAGAGATTAAGAACGTGCTTTCAGCAAATTGCGGACAACTTGGTTGGAACTTAAGATTCATACTGGAAGACCTGTATCAGGAACATCAATCTGTAGGAGAAACTTGAAGATTACAGCAGAAATAAGTTATGTGAATGCTGAAGAAGCTAAGAAACTTATAACAGTGGAGGGTTATGCAGTTCTTGATGTTGGCGACTAATCTCAATTTGATCGTGCTCATATAAAGTCTTGTTACCATGTATCTCTTTTTATTGAAAACCAAGACAATGACCTCGGTAATAAATTTTTCTCTTTGTATCTAGCCAAATTTTGTCCGCTTATTTATGTGTGACCGTTAGTTCCTTGTAACAATTGACTAAGTGGTAGAAATGATGTTTTTATAATGTTTAATTAGTTTGATTTCTGTTTTTGCAGGCACACTTATGAAGAGGACTGTGCATAACAATTTTTCGGGTTTATTCTTTGGTCTGCCGTTTACCAAACAGAATCCTGAATTCATTCAATCAGTTAAGAGCCAGTTTTCTGCTGAAAGCAAATTGTTGCTTGTATGTCAGGAAGGATTGAGGTTAGTTTTTCATTTTCTACTGAAAATCTTGCATGAGAATTGGATTGGACTTCAAACATTTAATTGTCAAGGAAAATTTTCAGTTTGTTTTCTTACTTTATTTGGATTAGATTTTAGTTTCTTACTAAAGTTGTGCTTGGGTCACTCATTTTAGAATAAGAAAAATAAAATGAGCACTCAAATTAGGCTAGTACATCAATATGAATTCCACTAAAAGCACTGACAATCGGTTGCAAGATGCGTCTAAAAACATGTACTAGATTATAAGCAACTAACATGTGACCCATCTGAGAATATCAAAAAGGCATATTGGTTCCTGACAACACATGTTGGATGATGAGAGATTTATCATCATCATATGTCATTTCTATAGTTTGATCATTTTTATACTTTTTCATCCTTCACCAGATTTCATTTATGTGATCCTTAGTTGCTTTGTCTTCCATATTACTTAATACGTAGTCATTTTTGCCAGATCCTGAAACCATTGACAGGATTCTTTTTTTTTTTTTTTTTCGTAATGTCAAGGTCTTCTGCTGCAGCCAATAAGTTAGAGGAAGCTGGCTTTAAAAACATAGCATGTATCAAATCAGGACTTCAGACCGTAAAACCAGGTTAAAATTCCTACTCTTAACACCTCTGCTTATGCCATCTCGTTCCACAAGCAACTATATGGGAACAAATTTTTCTTCTTTTTGCAGTTACATTTGATACTGTAGGTACTACCGAGCTGCAAGATGCTGGCAAAGCTGGTTTGGTTACCATTCAAGACAAGATCTCAGCTGTGCTTATTTGCAAGTACATTACTAGCCGAAACCTTGAAACTTTCGCATGATTCTGGTCTAATTTAATAATGACTACATACTATACGCACCTGTTTTATTGAATCAACAGGTGCATTTCTATTCATCACTTTCTTCCCCAGAGTAAGCGGAGAAGTTGCTTCAATTGCCACCTGCAAGCTAGTTTCTTCGGCTTTAAAATTTTTGCAGTATCCATATGTAATTGCTGTAGAAATTGAATTTTTGAAAGCATTGACAACATGATATGCGAATGAAAAAAGGGGGATTTTGTAAACATTTGTCAAGAACATGTAAATCAATTCAAAAATTAATCCAATCAACACTGATTCCAGTTATTACAAAAGCAAGGTTTCATTCATTACTTGGAACTGGATAAATGATTGGACCTATTTGCAACTCAGAGATCTTAATAAGACTTCCTGAAGGTGTTCAATAAACATTTGTGATACATATCTTAATAAATTCGCATAAATAAATAACTAGTTATTTAAAAAAAAATAATAATAACGACATTCATTTTAATCATTTTAAATGTTTTCAATTCACTCAGATAAATCAATGTGAGTGAAATTCGAATATAATATTTTTTATATGATCCTAAAATTTTTAGAAGTTGAATCAATTAATATTTATTAAAAAAAAGAAGAAGTTAAAAATACAAATTTATTTGTGCAAATACAAACTGAAATAATATTGGTTGTTTTATAATTTATATAATTTATTATTAGTAATTATAAATATAATAATTTATTAATCAATAATATAGTACTTTGTATAAAATATTATTAAGAATTGAATCTTTGAATTTATTTTTATTTTTAATTTTTAAAAAATACAAAAAATTCAAATTCCCAATTTTGTTTTAATGACACTTAAAATTTAATTCTTTTTTATTTTTACAAAAGATTTTACCAATTAAATTTATTATAAAAACAATTATTTATTTAATGTCAAAAAAATGATAAGAGTTATTTAGAATTCTTTTCATTCGTTTCACTCTTATAATTTTTCCAGTATATTAAAAATAAGTTGAACATAATTTCTAGTTTATATATAAAAAATTATACGATCGATATATAAAAATATAAAGCTTTTTAAATAGAAAATAGAAAAACGGGCGGACCTTATAAATCCGATCCATCTGGGTTAATGGGCTGAGGCAGTCCGGGCTACTTGTGGATAAAATAAATCAGGGGGGCATATAATAAAAAAAAGTGATAGAATGATTTGTAAGGGAGCAGTGGAAGAGGATTGAGATGGCCCGCGCAAGCGTATGTGTTTTGTAATCTTTTAGTAGTATAAATTTTTCGGTGGTGGAGAGAAGAGAAACTTCTCATGTTCATTTAGTTTTTTATTTTTATTTTTATTTTTATTATTTATTTCACTTTCCAGAAATCTAATCTATATCTTTTCCCAATCTATTATCTCAGGTAATTCACTCTAAAACCGGATCAGTTTTCTTCTGATGAGTTCAAAGAATCAAAAAAGGAAGAATTTTGTATTAGTTAAGTGTTTGATTCTCTGTTTTGCTTCTGTTCAGCTGTTTTTTACTGTTGTTACTATGGCTTCAACTCCGACCAAAGATGCTCCCGCTGGTAATTGAAAAGCTTCTTGTTTCTCATTTTGGGGTTTGTGATTATTTAGGGTTTAGGGTTTTTAATTTGTTTGAATTGATTGATTGGATGCTGTTTTAATTGGGTAATATTTTAATCTGAAAATTTTGTAGATGAGAAAGCTGGAGGATCGGCACCACAATCAGAAGCAGCTTCTGGGTCTCCTAGAAGCCCTGCTTCTGCCGCCTCTGCTGCTTCTGCTTTTCCAGCTGGCGGTCCTCCAAACCCTTTTGATTTCTCCGCCATGAGTGGTCTCCTTAATGTAAGCTTTTCTTTCTTTTGTTTGATTGTAGAGTTAAAATTTTGGAATTTTTTCTAATGTTTCTTGTATCTTTGTGGGTTTTGTAATATCTGTTCTTGGGGTTGTCATATTAAATTTGAGGTTATAGTAAGATTCTTGGGTGTGATGATTTATTCAGGACCCTAGCATTAAGGAATTAGCTGAGCAGATAGCAAAAGATCCTGCATTTAATCAGATGGCAGAGCAACTTCAGAAAACTTTGCATGGTGCATCTGTTGAAGAACATATTCCACAGTTTGATACACAGCAGTATTACTCCACCATGCAACAAGTTATGCAGAATCCTCAGTTTATGACTATGGCCGAGCGGCTTGGTAATGCTTTAATGCAGGTATATATAGACTGTCTTTTGTCTTCTTGTTGTTATTAGTAAGCAATAATGATGTATAAAATGTGTGGTTAAACTGTCGTCTGCTACTAAAATCTAGCTTTGACATTTTTAAGGACCCATCTATGTCACACATGCTCGAGAGTTTGACAAACCCAACACAGAAAGATCAGCTTGAGGAACGGATGGCAAAAATTAAGGAAGATCCATCATTGAAGCCTATATTAGATGAGATAGAGAGTGGTGGACCAGCTGCCATGATGAAGTGAGTAATTGAAATGCTATGATATCATTGATCTTGTTAGTTTTATTTGTTTTAAGCTATAGTGTTTGTGTATTTGATTTTTTTTACGTATCTGACCAAGTAATGGAGTAATGTCTTTGCATAGGTACTGGAATGATAAAGAAGTTCTGCAGAAATTGGGTGAAGCAATGGGTCTTGCAGTTGCAGGAGATGCAACCACTTCGGCTGATAATTCTGCTGCAGATGAAGCCGATGAAGCTGGAAACGAGGATGAGTCAATTGTTCATCACACAGCAAGTGTTGGTGATGTTGAGGTATTACACTACTTGCTTTATCCTCTGCTCGTTGTTTCAACCTGAAGATCAAGGATTCTTTTGTTTCTGCACATGACATATTACTTCCAGCAATAAAATTGTTGGATAATTGATTTAAATATTACTTGAAGTGATTGCTGAAATTTTGAAAGTATCTTAAACGCCTGTCATTGGGTCCTTTGTGCGAATTTTTTTTTCCTGTAGTTTGTCTGATCCATTTCAATAATGTGAAACATATGAAAACACTGCATGGAACAAAATGAGACAATTTAGATTTCATGAGACTTCCAAATGGACCCATAATGACAGATGACACTTTGTATATTTTTTACCTCCTCTCTATTTGAATTTGTACTTGGCTCAAGTGTTATTACCCAATGATGACTGCTGGAGAATATTATACCTGTACAGTAGTCGTATTTTTTGTCCATTTTAACATTAAGCTCAGGTTCATACCTTGCCCCTCTATTGTTGTCAAGACTTTCTGGTGTGTGATTGGACTGTCTATTCATTCAACCAGAACAGAACTTGTAAATGGTTTTAAGTCCCTATTTCAGTGATCATAAATTTATTTATGGTTTTCTGTCTTTGTGCTGTATTTGTTGAAGTTGGATTTGTTTCCATACATTTGAAGGAGCATACATTATATTAGCGTTTCCCTAGGATGTAATATCTTCACCATGTTCTTCAATTAGGGTCTGAAAGCTGCATTAGCCTCTGGTGCTGATAAGGATGAAGATGATTCAGAAGGAAGGACAGCATTGCATTTTGCTTGTGGATATGGCGAGGTATAATAATCTGAATCTTTCTTTTCACACTTATTTTTCTTGTTCTTTTTTAGCTTTATGATTAAATATGTTCTCTACTTTTGCTGTTCATGCTTATAATATAAAGAAGTCCTACTACTGCTTTTTATGACAATTTCATCCTTCAAGGACGGTCTATTTTGGAGGAGATGCTTGCATTTTTTTAGCACATGCATAAGTTATCATAATTTTCCATCTGTTTTAATTTCCATTTCTTTATAAAATTTTTAGTATCTTATCAAAAACATATTTCAATTGGAGGAAAACAGACCTTGAAATTCTGGGAAAGATATATACGTCAAGCCTCAGGAGTTCAAAACATTGTACAAAGGTTTATTTATGCTCTGGCCATATTAGTGAAATATAGGCATACTGATAACTGTAGCTCGTTAGTTTCTGTTTTGCCTTGCATGTCACTGCCCCAAATCACCAAGTTGGCAAGATCAGTGGGTTAGATTGCTGGCTGAAGCATTTAGTCCAAATCGTCTGTCTGACTGAACGATTCATATTTCAAATTGTTGTATACATGCCCCACTTTATGCTACTATGTGAATTATGGAAATTCAATCTCAATTGGAAGAAACTATGATTTGAATGGGGTTGCAAGACACGGGAATTACAAATGCAAATTCTTGCAAAAATTGGGATATTTACTCCATTTTGCCAAATTGTTTTCATTTGCTTTGAAATATGACATAGAGATAAGCTGACACACTTCGATTATTACAGGTGAAGTGTGCTCAAATCCTACTCGAAGCTGGAGCAAATGTGGATGCCTTGGACAAGAATAAGAATACTGCACTGCATTATGCGGCCGGTTATGGCAGGAAGGAGTGTGTAGCTCTCCTCCTGGAGAATGGTGCTGCTGTGTAAGCCCAACAACCTAATAATTGATCTGCTCTTTACAGAATTTTTATACGGGTTAT
Organism: Trichilia minutiflora; assembly: GCA_035590515.1. Classification (NCBI taxonomy): domain Eukaryota; kingdom Viridiplantae; phylum Streptophyta; class Magnoliopsida; order Sapindales; family Meliaceae; genus Trichilia; species Trichilia minutiflora. The sequence continues at coordinate 6,174,805 of JAVXUL010000005.1, read as the reverse complement.
TGTTAATCTTCCTACTTGTATTATTTTCTTCTGTTTACTGCAGAACTCTGCAGAACATGGACGGCAAGACGCCCATCGATGTGGCCAAGCTCAACAACCAGCATGATGTACTAAAGCTGTTGGAGAAGGATGCTTTCCTGTAAAACTTGGACGAGATTCCGAGCCATTTCTGTATGTTGGTGATTTTGGCAAATGCTTGTGGGCATTTTTCAGTGTGCTAGATGAATTTACTTCTTGTCTGTTACTGCAGCAATTATTTGTGGGGAATAGTTTGTCTTTGTATCTAGTTTGTTGATTACAGTTACAATGATGCACTGGTGCCTGTTTACCGATTGTTGTTTTCATTTTGTTTAAATATTGCATGTCTTAAGGAATATATTTTTTTCAATTTTATTTTATTTTTTGCAAATCAGTTCTTGTTATTTTCTGATATTTTATAATATTCCAAAGGAGGGAATTACTTCAATTAGTTTACATAATTCAAAGAACTTACCTTGAAAATATGTGTGCCACATGTTTAATGTTTATCGCTCTTTATGTTTTGAAAATGTATTTTATTTCTTATAAATCGGATTATGTTATTGATCTGAAATTAATAGTGAACCTGTAATTCCAATAGTAAATCAATTGTATTATGTATATAATATTATATTAATTATGCAATGAAGATTTAATCTTCTTTCTTTTTTTTCTTTCCGGTTTGGGGGTGTTTGGGGGGTTGGGTTGGGTTGGGTTGGGAAGGAAAGACAAGCTCTTGGTTAAATGGGCAATTATTACACGTGGGGCGTTGAGTGAAGTCTAATCATCCATTCAATGCATTTGGATATTATTCTTAATTTAAAATTTAAAATTAAAATTTTTTTTTTCATGAAAATTGTGTAATCTAATGATAAATTTGTGTAATTTAATAATTGAGATTTAAAATTAAAATTATTAATCAATAAGTTTATTCATCTTTGAAGGATGAAAATTTATATTATTATTTTAAATTAAAATTTTAAATCTTATATATATATATATATATTGAATAGAAATTCACTCCCTATTCATATCTTGATATGGGCATTGGGATCTTTGTAAGCTCATTTGGTGTGCTAATAATATAATATTAATTTTCTTAAGAATTAAAAGTGATTGAATAATTTAAAAATTGTGGTTAACGTTCAAAGAAAGTTCCGAAAAATCTTTTTCATAGAGTTATTGATTCTATTTCTCAACAATTTTTATACAATTCAAACCTACACTTTTAAGTCTTTAACGAAGTATACTAATAAATCTCAAGTCTTGAAGTTTAAAGTTTAAGGACTCATTGGCTGGCTGGCTGGCTCAACGTGACAATTGGTTACATCGTATGGGTAACATGCTTTTAGCCAGCAAACACTGCAAGCAAAGAATAGGATCCAAAGTAATAGTAAAACCATCATTACTCCAATCCAAAAAGCAATCAAATAATATCTTTTTCTTGATATTAATAATGGAGTAATAATATTTAGCTACTTGAGTTTTTATATTTTTATTAGGAAAGATGTAATTTATCTATTTATATCAAATGAGTCCATAAATCCAGCTAAAAATCGCTTATTTTGGACATAGATTTTTGGATATACACGTAGATATATATTAATATATACCTATCGAAAATTCAAATAGATCCTTCACAACAATGCCAGTTTTCAAATAAACAAGAATAAGAGACATATTTGAAATGAATATACAAGTATGTCTTTAGTAGAGAAATTTTAAAATATGTGGACCCAAAAGTTATTATTATTAATTCATACCCACAAATTTGTATCCTTTGCATCTGTAGCTGGCTGGCTGGCTGGCCGGCGGTTTCCTTTCCTTCAATTTGCATCAATCATTGTTTACACACATGGAGCAAATCAATTTTGTCAATCTTAATATCCAGCTTTAAGTTTGAGTAGTATATCACTGATGAACCTGTCTTGTCTTCTGCACATTTTCTTCCAATCTCTTTCATTTCCTCCATTGAAGCAGAAAGTTTGGCTGAGTAATTGGTTAGCAATGGAGGCGAGAAGCAGAGGAAATCTTCGTCTTCAGTGTCAGACGTAGGTGCTTGGGCTAGCTACAAATATTATCAACTCTGTAGGCATTATCATGGCCACCAATCAGCTCTCGTCACCAAACGGTTTTGGCTTTGGCTTTTGTCAGTTTCTATCTATCTGTGTTACAGTAACCAATTTGCAGGAAAAGAAAAATAGAGTAAACAGAGGAAAACGAAGATGAATTTTCTTCTTTTTTATTCTCTTCCAAGAATACAAAGCTCTCTTCCTCAGCTTAATCAACTTGATGAATTCTCTTCTTCTTTATTCTCTTCCAAGAATACAAAGCTCTCTTCCTCGGTTTAATCAACTTGCGTAACTAAACCCAGCTGGCAGAATATATTGAGGAATGATGAGAGCAAAATCAAACTAACTGAAATTAAACAAATAAAACAGAAACGAAAATTAACATACAACTAATCTAACAACTGAAAAATAAATGGTTCATACGCCATCATCATGTCAGCAAGCTTTCCACATCAGCAGTATTTTCTTAATACTCCCCCTCAAGATGGCTTGTATATATTGATGACAGCTATCTTGAATAACAATTGAATCATGCGGTTAACTGGTAGAGGCTTAGTGAACAAATCAGCTAATTGATGTTGAGATGAGATTGACAGTAATTTGATGATCCCAGCAAGCATTTTTTCTCGGACAAAATGACAGTCAATTTCTATATGTTTAGTTCGTTCATGAAAGATGGGATTAGAGGCAATGTGTATGGCAGCTTAATTGTCACAAAACAGAAGTGCAGGTGAGGGAGTCTGTATTTGAAGATCTTGCAGAAGCTGTATCAACCATAATAACTCACATGCTGTGGCTGCCATTGCTCTATATTCAGCTTCAGCTGATGATCTGGCTACCGTAGTTTGTTTCTTTGCTTTCCATGATATCATAGCTTCTCCAAGGAACACACAAAAACCAG
>JAVXUL010000005.1:6150013-6171714 GCA_035590515.1 Trichilia minutiflora | reverse complement strand
TTTAAATAAAATATTTAAATTATTTTTATTTAATTTTTAAAAATAAATATAAATAAAATTTTTATAAATTTAAATTAAAAAAATTAAATTCATAAGTTTTTATGAATATAAAATAAAAATATTTTAAATTTAATTTTTACTAATTAAATTATAAATTATTTTGGTATAAAATATTATAAAATAAAGTATTAAAATTATAAATAAATTTTAAAATATTTTTTTAAAAAATTCATTATTTTTATTTAAAAATTTATGTGATAAAAATAAAAGATTTATATATATAATGAAAGTATATATTTTTATTTTTAATAAGAGAATTTTTGTTACTTACTTATAAATTTTTTGACCGATTTTTATTTTTAATTTTGACTAAATCATAGGGTAATTTTTGTGGTAAACTTTCTCACAAGGATTTTTAAACTTTGAGAAAATTATAGAGGATAATTTATCATGATCCCGTATGTGTATATGGGATCTGATTTTCCTACGGATCGGATTTTTCCATAAATTTAATATATATATATATATATATATATATATGCACACATAAACTACAGTATATATATAACATTTTAAATAGAAAATAGAAAGAAAGCGAGCGTGGGGGGCGAGTTGTAAATTCTGGAAAGTATAGTGATAAAATGTATGATGGAATGATTTGTAAATAAGGGCAGAGGAAGAGGATTGAGATGGCCCACACCAGCGTATGTGTTCTGTAATCTTTCGTAGTATAAATTTTCGGTGGTGGAGAGGAGAGGAACTTCACAAGCACGTTTAGATTTTTTTATTTTTATTTTTGTCATTTATTACCCTCCCAGAATTCTAAATTCTAATCTATATCCCCTCCCAAACCATTTACTCAGGTAATTCACGCTAAACCCAGATCAGTTTTCTTCTGATAAGTTCAAAGAATCAAGAAAGAAAGAATTTTTTTCTTCTGATAAGTTCGTATTAGTTTAGTGCTTGATTCTCTGTTTTGCTTTAATTCAGCTGTTTTTGGCTGTTGTTCCCATGGCTTCCACTCCGACCAAAGATGCTCCCGCTGGTAATTGGAAAGCTTTTTTTTTTTTTTTTAAATTTGGGTTTGTGATTATTTAGGGTTTAGTGTTTTTTTTTTGGTTTGAAGTGATTGATTGGATGTTGATTGAATTGGTAACATTTTAATTTGAAAATTTTGTAGATGAGAAAGCCGGAGGATCCGCACCACAATCAGAAGCAGCACCTGGGTCTCCTAGAAGACCTGCTTCTGCCGCCTCTGCTGCTGCTTCTTTTCCAGCTGGCGGTCCTCCAAACCCCTTTGATTTCTCGGCTATGAGTGGTCTCCTTAATGTAAGCTTTTCTTTCGTTTGTTTGATTGTAGAATTAAAGATTTGGGATGTTTTCTAGTGTTCCTTGTATCTTTGTGGGTTTAGTAACCTCTGTTCTCGGACTTGAATTTCCGGTTTGTCTTATTAAATTTGGGGTGTGAATAATTTATTCAGGACCCCAGCATTAAGGAATTAGCTGAACAGATAGCAAAAGATCCTGCATTCAATCAGATGGCAGAGCAACTCCAGAAAACTTTGCATGGTCCAACTGTTGAAGAAGGTATACCACAATTTGATACACAACAATATTACTCCACTATGCAACAAGTTATGCAGAATCCTCAGTTTATGACTATGGCTGAGCACCTTGGTAATGCAATAATGCAGGTACATATAGAGCGTCTTTTGTCTTATTCTTGTTATTAGTAATTAACAATGATGTATAAAATGTGTGGTTAAAATTGTGATCCTGCTGCTAAAATCTAGCTTTGATGTTTCAAAGGACCCGTCTATGTCACATATGGTCCAGAGTTTGTCAAACCCTACACAGAAAGATCAGCTCGAGGAACGAATGGCGAAAATTAAGGAAGATCCATCATTGAAGCCTATTTTAGATGAGATAGAGAGTGGTGGACCAGCTGCCATGATGAAGTGAGTGATTGAAATGCTATGATATCAGTAATCTTGTTGGCTTTATTCATTTTAAGGTATAGGTGATTTTTGTTTGTTTGATTGTTTGAATACATCTGACCAAGTAAGGAGTGTTGACTTTGCATAGGTACTGGAATGATAAAGAAGTTCTGCAGAAATTGGGTGAAGCAATGGGTCTTGCAGTTGCAGGAGATGCAACCACTTCTGCTGATAATTCTGTGGCCGATGAAGCTGATGAAGCTGGAAATGAGGATGAATCAATTGTTCATCACACTGCCAGTGTTGGGGATGTTGAGGTATTGCACTAATTGCTTTGTCCTCTGCTCTTTGTTCAATCTGATGATCTAGTATTCTTTTGTTTCTGGAACACGTGAGTTGTTGCTTCCAGCATTTGAAATGATGCTTGATTGATTTCCAAATTAATTGGAGTTGTTGCTGAAATTGTGTAAGTATCTTAAACACCTGCCGTCGAGTCCTTTGTGCTATTTCTTCTCTGTAGTTTGGCGCGTCTGGGATGGCTCATTTCAGTAACGTGAAACATATGAAGACACTGCATGAAACAAAATGAGACAATTTAGGTTTCATGAGGCATCCAAATGGACCCTCAATGGCATAAGACACTATGTATATTTTTTTACCTCCTTTTGATTTGAATTTGTACCTGGCTAAAATGCTATTACCTGATGATGACTGCTTGGAAAAGATGTTTCCTGTGCAGTTAATTGTTTGTCCATCTTAAACATTAAGGTAAGGTTCATACCTTGCCCCCTCTCCATTTTTGTGAAGACTTTTTGGTGTGTGATTGTACTGCGTATTCATTCAACCAAAATAGAACTAGTAAATGTTTTAAAGTCCATATTTCAGATTTATTTTTCTCTCTTTTTGTACTGTATTTGTCGAAGTTGGATTTGTTGCCATATATTTGAAGGAGTGTATGATATTTTAGCGTATGCTTAGGATCTAATGTCTTCACCATGTTATTCAATTAGGGTTTAAAAGCTGCGTTAGCCTCTGGTGCTGATAAGGATGAGGAAGATTCAGAAGGAAGGACAGCATTGCATTTTGCTTGTGGATATGGCGAGGTATAATAATTTGATTCTTCCTTTTCACTCACTCATTTTTCTTGTTCTTTCTTTTATGATTAAATATTTACTCAACTTTTGCTGTTCATGCTTATTATTTATATGAATAAGTCCTAATACTGCTTTTTGTGAGAATCTTGTCCTTCAAGGTTGGTCTATGCTGGAGAAGATGCTTGCATGGTTTTGTAGCACGTACATAAGTTATCATAATTTTCCATTTGTGATTTAGTGTTATTAAAATTTTATATGATATGATTGCTTGATAATAACTTTTTGCTATTGGAGGGAAGGTGCTGGATAGTTTTGTTACTTTTACTTGTCTTTTGCTTGCTTGAGAGTTTTTTTGCATTTTGCTGGTCAGAGTTCTTTTTAATTTTGATTACCCTTTATAAAATTTCGAGTATCTTATCAAAAAAACATATTTACAATTGGAGAAATACAGACCTTGAAATTTTGGGAAGATATATACTTCAAACATCAGGAGTCCAAAACATTGTGCCAAAGGTTAATTTATGCTCCAGTCATATTAGTGAGTTATAGGCGTACTGATAATTGAAGCTCCTAAGTTTCGGTTTTGCTTGGCATGTCATTGCCCATCAAATCACCAAGTTGGCAAGATCAGTGGATTAGGTTGCTGGCCAAAATGTTTAGTTCAAATCACCCATCTGACTGAACTATTCACGTTTCAAATTGTGCATGCATGTCCCTTGTTTTGTTAATCCGTGGATTATGGAATTTCAATCCGTTTGGAAGAAACTAAGATTTGAAATGAGGCTGCAAGATACAAAAATTACAAATGCAAATTCTTGCAAAAATTGAGATATTTACACCATTTTGCCAAATTGGTTTTCATTTGCTTTGAAATATGACATAGAGATAAGCTGAGACACTCTGATCATTGCAGGTGAAGTGTGCTCAAATCCTACTTGAAGCTGGAGCCATTGTGGATGCCTTGGACAAGAATAAGAACACCGCGCTACATTATGCATCTGGTTATGGCAGGGAGGAGTGTGTAGCCCTCCTCCTGGAGAATGGTGCTGCTGTGTAAGCCCAACAACCTACGAATTGATTTGCCGTTTACAGAACTTTTATATGGGTTATTGTTAATCTTTCTAATGTATTATTTTCTTCTGTTTACTGCAGAACTCTGCAGAACATGGACGGCAAGACGCCCATCGATGTGGCCAAGCTCAACAACCAGCATGATGTACTAAAGCTGTTGGAGAAAGATGCATTCCTGTAAACTTGAAGGAGATTCTGGGCCATTTGTGTATGTTAGAGATTTTGGCAAATGCTTAATGGGCAATTTTCAGTGTGCCAGATGAAATTTACTTTTTGTCTCTCTGTTGTTTCAATCGCTGCTACGATCTATAAATTTTATAGCAATATAAACAAAAGTCTCTTTCGCAGAATGATTATTTGTGGGGAATAGATTGTCTTAGTTTTTAATTTGTTAATTAAAGTTATGACGATGCATTTGTGCCTGTTTACTAATTGTTTTCATTTTGTTTAAATATTGCATGTTTTTCGGGAGTATGCTTTTTTTTTTTTTTCAAATCATTCCTTGTTATTTTCTGATATTTTATAACATTCAAAAGGAGCGAATTATTTCAAATATTTTACCGCTACATGTTTATCGCCATTTATAGACTTTTGAAAACGGATTTTATTTCTTTAAATAAATCCGATTATATTGTTTATCTGAATATAATAGTAAATTTGTATTTACATGTGTAAATCAATTGTATTATATATATTATAGCATATTAATTATGCAGGAATTATACATGATGGGTTTAATCTTTTTGTTTGTTTGTGTATGTGTGCGCGTGTTTTGGAGAGGAAAGATCAACTCTTGGTTAATGGGGAAATCTTGCGTTTGGGAAAATCAAGTAAAATCTAATCATCCAATTGAATGTATTTGCATATTATACTTATTTATATAAATTTAGATCAAAATAAAATAAAATAATAAAGCACGTGATAATAAATTTAAAAATTAAAATCAACAATTGAAAATACTAAAAAATATTTTCATAAAGTTGGTGATTCTATTTCACAACAATTAGTAATTTAAAATTGTATAACGAAGTAAATATCAAGTCTTCAGGTTTAAACTTAAAGAGTTTATGTAATAAAGTCAATTGTGAGAGAAAAAAAAAGAAAAGTTGGAATCCGGAAGAGTGCATGAGTGAACAAGGAACAAACTTTCTGGTACAGAAAAGGTCAAATTGTCTCATTCCTCTTAAACTCATCGGCTAGCTGGCTGGTTCGACAGGACAATTGGTCATATGGGTAACATGCCTTTTGCCAACAAATACAGCAAGCAAAGAATAGGATCCTAAAACAATAATTAACCCCTATGATTATAACCCATAAGTAATAAAATAATATCCTTTTTTTAATATTAAATTAATGGGATAATAATATTTAGCTACTTGGGTTTTCATATTTCTTATAGATAAAATTATAATTTATTATTTGTCACAAAAAAGTCCTTAAATCCTAGTAAAAATAACTTATTTTGGACATAGATTTTTGGAATATACTTGACGTATACCTATCCAAAGTTTGAAACATGTAATAGATCCTTCACTAGAATGTCAGGTTTCAAATAAATAAGGATAAACAAGAGACCTATTTGAAATGAATATATAAGCTATGCCTTTAGTAGAGAAATTTTAAAACATATGGACCCAAATGTTATTATTATTGATTAATACTTATAAAGTTGTAAACTAAGAATTTGTAGCTTGCTGACCGGCTGCAGGCTGGCTGGCTGTTTCCTTTCCTTCAGTTGTCATCAATCATTGTTTACACGCATGAAACAATTCAAATTTGTCAATCTTAATATCCAGCTTTGAGTTTGAGTAGTATATCACTGATAACTCTGTCTTGTCTACTGCACATTTTCTTCCAATCTCTTTTTCTTGTTCTCCATTAAAGCAGACAGTTTGATTGAGTTGTTAATTAAACAAATATCTAGCAATGGAGGCAGAGAAGCAGAGGAAATCTTCATCTTCAGTATCAGATGTAGGTGCTTGGGCTATGAATATTGTAAGCTCTGTAGGCATTATCATGGCCAACAAGCAGCTCATGTCACCAAATGGTTTTGGCTTTGGTTTTGGTTAGTTTCTATCAAGTTATCTGTAAATCATCCAATATGATCTGCATATTTTTAGTTACAACAATTCTCAAGTCTATTTTAACATTTTATAAGTTTTACATTAAATGTTTCAACTTACGAGAAGTATGACAAAAAATTGGATGACAGTAATGTTACAACTATTGTATTTTAACTTTACCCTGCATTTTTCTTGTTGGCTTTTTGTTATTGTCATTCTATGCTAACATTGGACCAAGAATTGAAAAACAAAAAGAAAAAGATATTCTGGGGAGTGATGGAATCTTGCCTCACAGATACCACTGAATTTCTAGCTAGCCAATCAGAATGTTGCAGCTATTTTTCTGGTTTTGTAGAATTAAAATGGTTTACTTTTTCTTGATTTCCAGCAACAACTTTAACTGGGTTTCACTTCACTGTGACTGCACTGGTTGGTTGGTTGTCAAATGCTGCTGGCTATTCTGCATCAGAACACGTTCCTTTTTGGGAACTTTTTTGGTTCTCCATTGTTGCCAATACTTCAATCACAGGGATGAACTTAAGCCTCATGCTCAACTCGGTTGGATTTTATCAGGTACTATAGTATGCTATTTGCAGGTGACAATTAGTGACACGATCTTATCAATCCAACACAGAATTAGAGGGTTCGGTTGATCTAAGATGGGACGATTTTTTTGTTGTGTTTTATTACCCTTATTATCTTAGAATTGAATTTCATCTTCTTGTTGAATTTAATCAAATTCAATACCTACTGAGTCTGTCATAAGTCTTGGATTCCCCCAAGTAGACATGTTTTAAATTGTAAAGTTTAAGAATAAGATGGTGATCAACTATGTGATACTCGAACTGTTACTGTTGTTGGGTCTGACAATTGAATTTGATTTTTGACCATTTTTAAAATTTTTTTTTCAGATTTCAAAGTTGAGCATGATTCCAGTGGTTTGTGTGATGGAATGGATTCTTCATGGCAAGAAGTATTCAAGGGAAGTAAAAATGGCTGTGCTGGTGGTGGTGGTTGGTGTTGGAGTCTGTACGGTAACTGATGTCAAAGTCAATGCCAAAGGATTTCTCTGTGCCTCTCTTGCGGTCTTGTCTACTTCCTTGCAACAAATTGTAAGGTTTTGTGAAAATGATCACATTATGTTTTAATCAAATTAAAAATGATCGATCAAAATTCTATATCTGCATATCACTTTGGGTCAGTATATGTAGGTAAAACCTACGTGATCCTGCTCACGAGTTACTGATTTTTTTGTTTTTGATTTACTTGTTTGAACAGTCAATAGGTTCCTTACAGAAGTACTCCATTGGTTCATTTGCATTGCTCAGCAAGACAGCTCCAATCCAAGCGGCTTCCCTTCTTGTATTTGGCCCTTTCATTGATTTCTATCTGAGTGGAAAACTTCTCTCCGATTATCATATCTCTTATGGAGCATTTGTAAGCACTTCTTCTACCCCTTCAAATCCATTTTAGCGGCTTGTTTAAGATTTTGTAAATGGCACTAAACAGATTCCTTTGAAATATATCCGCAGCTTTTCATATTGCTCTCGTGCTCCTTGGCGGTATTCTGCAATGTGAGCCAATATCTCTGCATAGGGCGTTTCTCAGCCGTGTCTTTCCAGGTTTTAGGCCATATGAAAACTGTCTGTGTTCTGATTTTAGGTTGGCTGCTCTTTGATTCCGAGCTCACATTGAAGAACATACTTGGTATGGCGATTGCTGGTCTTGGCATGGTAGTGTACAGTTGGGCAGTCGAATCCGAGAAGACAAAACCGGATTCTCAGATAATTTCGTGCACAAAAATTGAGGTTTCTGAAGAGCATGAAGAATTGCTAAAGCGGAGAATAGATGGTGAGTTTACACTGAAGAAAGATGTTGAACTTGGACAATGTAAGTAAGAGTTAGGAAAGGATTCTTTTCTGATGAACAATAATTCTTTTTTTCATAAATGTATCTGGTTTAATATCAATCTAATTGTCAATGCATTATAATCTATCTATCTATATATGTTCTTGTTGTATAGTTAATAATTAGTAAGAATATTTAACTAAAACTTGGCAGTGGCACCAGATTGTTCTTCATTTAGATATATAATTTGAACAAAATTTGATTTATTCCATTAAAAGAACATTCCTTGTTTTCATTTTATTTTATGGCAATTTTTGTGTATGCATACTCAATTGAAGATTTATGTTAATAATTAAATTATTTGATAAATATCCATTTTTATTACAGTAATTAAAATTAATTAATTCTAAAAGTTTTAAATGGATATCCAATCTAAAAAAGTATTTAGAATATTTTTTTCCATTATGAGAACGAAGTGACACTATTTTTAAAAAATTGTTACAATTAATTTTTAACCGTCTGTAAAAGTTAGATCATATTATATAAGGAATAAGAATTCAGTTATGATATAATCTAATAGAGATGAATTGAGTATATGATATATGATTTAAGTGTATATTTTGTATTTGGTTATAATTTATCATTCATAATTTAAATGGATCCCCGTTTCATCATATATTCAACTAATATTTTTTCGAATATTAAATGTTTAGTTAGAATCTTCTCTTAGATTAAATTCAAATACTTTCAATTATTAAAAAAAAAAATTTAGTCAAACTTCTTAATTAAAAAAAATTTATTTCAAATTCTTTGCCAAATTGAATTAAACCCACTAAATAACAGCACGATATAAACCCTTTTCTAAATGAAACAAACCCACTTTAACAACTCTACAATATTTTAATTTTTATATATAAAAGAGTTTAGTACAAGAAAGTGGTTTGAGAAAACAAAAAGTTAGCTCAACAAAACAAATATATAAAGAAAGTATAGGAAGAATATATTTGAAATTGTTATATTTTTTATATCAACGATTAACATATTTTACAATTTTTTTACTCTCATTGACAATCTAATCAACTAACATGATTTTTTTTTAAAAAAATTTCTCTTTGGTATAAATGTTTTTTATAAAATAATTTTAAAATTAAACTTAACATTTTTAATAATAAAAAAATTAGAATCTTTCATTTAAAAGTAAAGTTAATTTACAAGTTGGTGAAATAAAGTAATATTTTCTCATAAAAAATATTAAATTAAAGAATCAAGAATATGCATTCTAACAAATGATGCCATGTTAAAGATCATAATCAAGTGTATATTAATATTATAAACTTCTTTTTTTAAAATTTTTTTCTTATATACATATTTTATTAATATACACAATTATTCTTTAAAAATAATAATACCCATCTTTACTTAAACACATATAATCATTGATTAAACAAGTTTTTAACAAAAAAAAATTAAGAAAAAAGAATACCCATAATGCGGTTGGAAAGGGATACTTAAAAAACAAACCAAAAAAATGAATTATTGCTTGCTTTTGTTAGGCTCTACTGAGCTACCACTACCAATAGAATTTAAAATTAATAAAATAAAGGGGTTTTATTATATAAAAGTATCTAACATTTTTCATTTTCTATTTAAGGATATAATTTGTAATTTCTTCTTATTAAGTCCTTATGATTATTTTTTTGTTATTTACTAATAAAAAATAATTATTTTAATTTTTGAATTGAATGAAGTAAGGGTAAATATGGTGTTGCATTTTAAAATTATTTTATCTAAATTTATTTTAAAATAAAATTAATACTTAAATTTAATTTTTATAATTGAGAAAACGTCAATAGCTTATTTTGGAAATAATATTTAAAAAAGACAATAATTAATTTTTTTAGTAATTTATATAAAAATATAAAAATGACTTAAAAAAGTGAAAAGTACTTATTTGACTTTATTTTTTTTTTCCAAAACAGAAAAAGAGAATGATAACTTTACTCTTTAAATTTTTACTAAAATCAAATCTGGTAAAAAAAAAAAGCCTCAAAAAATAGAGAAATTATAAAAATTAGGGTTCCAAATGATAATATCCCATAAAAAGGCTAGTGGGATTGTGTGAAGCAGCAACATAATTGCTTTTCGTAGAAGCGAAAAAATAAAAGCGGAAGGGAGAAAAAACAAAACAACAAAAAAAAAAAAGGAAAGAAATTCGGTCAGTGGAAAGAGAGTAAGGAGCGGCGGAGTTAAAACGAGGTCGTTCAGGACTCATTCGGACTTTTTGGACTCACCTTTGACTCGTGTCCATCTTCTTCTTCTTTCTCTCTCTGTACTACTGTCACTGAGGTGGGGTTTGGTGTGGTGTTGTTATCTGTACCAAGATCTCGATTCTAGTACAAGCAAAACGCACCGCATTGTGAACATTTCTTTGCTGTTTAGTCTTAGGTGCTGCTTTTTGAAACCCTAGACTCGTATATTTGTTCCAGATCTAACGAGTATTTTTCGCATGCATTTTCGAGTATTTTTTGAAAGAATTATACGGGTTTTTGTTTGTTTAGAATTTTATCGAAGAAAAATTAGGTTTTTATTTGTTTAGAATGTTTACATTGCAGTAGAATATGGACGAAAGCGGTGGTGGTGGTGGAAGTGGAGGTCAGCGTTTTCGGAGAATTCCTCGACACTCATTTGCTCATCTGAAATTGGACCCGTTGGTTAGTGTTTTTTTATTTTATTTTATTTTTAATTTTACTCTGAGTATCACTTGGTACATTTTCATTTACATGCTTGAACTTCTCGTAGAATGGTAGTAACGTGCATTTCGAGTGGAACACAGTTGGGTTAGAAGGAAGAGAAATTTTTTTACTAGTCAGCTGCAAAATGTTTATGAGAAAATGCTACTGATAGTTTGTTTTTAACTCATGCCTAGTTGAAACCTCTGCATTTTCAATTTGAAACCTTGGCATGTCCCGAGGGATGTTTTGGATTACTAAAAAGAAAAATGAAATTTTAATCAGGATATGTTTGCTGAGGGAAGCTTGCTTTTATTGTTGGTGATTTGGTAAATTCAAGCTTAAAAAATTGTATTGATTTCATGCAGCTTGATGAGAATTTGGAGCAATGGCCACATCTAAATGAACTGGTGCAGTGCTACAGAGCTGACTGGGTCAAGGATGAGAGCAAGTATGGGCACTATGAAAGCGTCAGCCCTCCTTCTTTCCAAGCTCAGATTTTTGAAGGCCCAGATACTGATATTGAGACGGGTATTTACTTTATCTTCTTTTGTCTTATTTGCCAACCTTTAGTTACCTTATTTTGATGTTTGTGAAATTACTTTGAGATGCATTTGTGCAGAAACTCGACTTGCTAGTGCAAGGCGGGGCAAGGCTGAAGATGCCACTGATGATGACATGCCAAGTACCTCTGGAAGGCAATATGCTGATGCTATTGATATTTCAAAGGTTTGTGCTGTTTGGAGTGTTAGTTTTAGTAATATCATTTCAAGACTGAATCAAAGAATGTTCTTGTTTTAGATGTCCTGATTTTGACATTTTTGTTTTTGACTTAATTTGTACTTGCAGTATTTTGGTCTATCTCCCCTCCCTGCTTATGAACCAGCTTTTGACTGGGAGAATGAGAGGTCCATAATATTTGGTCAGAGAATTCCAGAAATCCCAATTTCACAGTATGGCAAGTTTGAATCTTCTAGCAGAAATACCTATTGTAATTGCCTGGTCGATTTACTTTCAATTAACCTATTCTTGTTTCTGTTCTTTGTGCTCTCAGTGGGTTAAAGATCTCTGTGAAGGTTTTGTCTCTATCATTTCAAGCTGGACTAGTTGGTGAGATCTACTTCTTATTATGTTACTACTCTGTTTGATTACTTCAGCTGTTTGAGAATTTCTGACTTAAGTATCCCTCTGTTCTCTTCCTCTCTTTCTTAGAACCGTTTTATGGCACAATTTGCTTATATAATAGGGAGAGAAGAGAAAAATTGTCTGAAGACTTCTATTTCCGAGTTCTACCAACTGAAATGCAGGATGTAAGCCATAAAATCATTTAGTATCCATTTATTTATCAATAATATTTTATGACTTTTTGGCATACAATATGTTGATTTTCCATTACATTAGAACTAAGGATTATTCTATTTTCTTTATCATTGCCAGGCTAAAATATCTTATGACTCTCGTGGCATATTCTATTTAGATGCTCCATCAGCATCTGTTTGTCTTCTAATCCAGCTAGAGAGGCTTGCTACAGAAGAAGGCGGAGTTACCCCATCTGTCTATTCACGTAAAGAGCCTGTAAGTCAAAGGGCATCTCGCAGGTTTCTTCTATTGTTTAACCTGTTTTTTAGTTTGTGTTTTTCTTTTAGTTGTCTTGTTGGTTTATCACTTGCCCAGTCTTTTGTTTTTGGGGTGTCTGAAGTTAGTAGAACTTCGTTATTATTGCAAGGGAAAAAGCAGTTCAGAGAAATAATTGGATTTGCAGTTGCAGGAGGTTATGCTGTGTGTAGGAATGAATATTGAGTTTTTTTTTCTTTTTTCAAAATGTATAAATTATATGCCTTTGTACGTGAAATGTTTCTTCAACTTATCTGATTTCTGAACAGGTACACTTGACAGAGAGAGAAAGGCAGAAACTGCAGGTGTGGTCTCGAATTATGTCTTACAGAGATTCCTTCGCCTGGGCTATTGTTCCGTTATTTGACAACAGCATTGCTGCAGTTTCTGGTGGGTCTGCTTCCCCTAGTAGTCCTCTTGCTCCCAGCATGTCTGGGTCAAGTTCCCATGAGGGTGTGTTTGAGCCTATTGCAAAGATCACATTGGATGGGAAGCTGGGATATTCGAGTGGAAGTTCCATTGTAGTTGAAATATCTAACTTAAATAAAGTAAAAGAAAGCTACACAGTGGAGTCGCTTCAGGTGTGGTGGAGGTCCACTCTTAAGCTTTTTCAGTAGCTGTGTGGCACTTTTTTATTGTGGCTTATATTTTATGCATGAAAATTATTGTTTGTATTTGGGACAAACTGTAGGTGTATTTTTTCCCCTTCCCTTTCCTCCTCAAAGACTGCTATGTTAACTATTTGTTTATTTTGATTACTGTGACGCACCTTCTAATATTCTGTTCTCTTTGGCCAATCTTTCAATTAAAGGATCCTAAACGCAAGGTTCATAAACCAGTGAAGGGTGTTTTACGACTGGAAATAGAGAAGCACCAGACAGCCCATGCTGATTTGGAGAATATATCAGAAAGTGGCAGTGTGACCAATGATTCCATTGATCCAGGGGACCCTGCTACTGATTTGACATTTTCTAAGGGTCCTGGTAATGGCTCTGAAGGGGATCAGACCAGGAACTCTAAGTGGAGTTCAAGTGATGGGAGAGAAGTTTCCGGAAATGGATCAAATACTCTAGATTCTCATGCTGACGAAGTAAGTTCAACATCATTCTTTTCACGATTCTTGTGTTTGGATTCAGTCATCCGTTGTGTATGATGATGCTCAACACACCATCCATTTATTCATAATTTCCATTGGAATTGGTTGAGTGTATTTGTAACAAATCCAATTAATCGTTCTCAAGAAAAGCAACAAACTGCTTCTCAAATTGAATTGGGGTTCTCCTTGTACTTGTCTTTTATTCCAATCTTTCAGTTTATTGTTATTTTCAAGTTCATGATAAACAAGGAAGTCCTATACTTAGGCATTTTGTAAGATTTTTATCCTCCCTAAGCCAACAGTCCTTCTAATCGACGTTGCATTCAGATAAAGAATCATGATATTAATGCCACTATCCACCTTGATATGCATTTGGAAATTTATGCCACCTGTTCATGCTAAACAAGTATCCGTTTTCTTTTTACCAGTTTCAAGCTTTTGACTTCCGCACCACAACAAGAAACGAGCCTTTCTTGCAACTTTTTCATTGTCTATATGTATATCCCTTGAGTTTAAGCTTGAGTCGAAAGAGGAATGTGTTCATCCGAGTTGAACTACGGAAGGATGATGCTGATGTTCGTAGACAGCCTTTAGAGGTTAATCTCTTGATTATTATCATACACCAAGAGCTGCTTGCTTTGTTTTCTTTGTCTTAATTGTTTTAATGTGTATGACTAATATGGATAGGCAATGCATCCGCGGGAGCCAGGTGTGTCACTCCAGAAGTGGGCTCATACGCAAGTTGCTGCCGGGGCTAGAGTGGCCTGCTACCATGATGAGATTAAAGTTTCACTCCCTGCTGTCTGGACTCCTATGCATCACCTTTTATTCACTTTCTTTCATGTCGATCTACAGACAAAACTGGAAGCTCCAAAACCTGTAAATCTTTCTACCATTTTATTTCCCCATCTCCTGTATTTTTCATATGAGTTTCTGAAGCTTTTCTTATCTGTTCTTTAATAATGAACCTTGGGTTTATTTCTTTCCAGGTAGTTATCGGATATGCAGTGCTTGCACTGTCTACTCATGCTCAGTATGTTGCTTTCATATATGTTCTAAAAGTGCTTAAAAACAAATTTTGTTGGTTTTATTAATGTACCATCTTTCTACTCTTGCTGAACCATTGCTTGATTTTATTCAAAGTGTCCCAATTTCATGATCTTGTCAATTATTATAATTTTAAAGCTTAATTTTTAATTTTCATTTTAAGATACCCTTGTTGGGATAAGGATATCTAATAGTTACAAAGTAATGTTGATTGTCAGGTTGCGATCTGAAATTTCTTTACCAATAATAAAGGATTTGGTTCCGCATTACCTCCAGGATACAGGCAAGGTATGTTAAAGCAAAATATCAATAGTTGAATTTATCTTGTCTGTTTCTTTCTTTCTTTTTTTTTTTTTGTGCTAATGATGTTTAATGAAATATGATTCACATTCTGACATGACTTGCATCTCTCTTTCTCTCTGCGTTGGAAATCTAAATGAGTCTAGTTTGACAATTTTGGTTGTGAGCTAACTGTTGAACATTTTCTTTTTTGTTTCTATTGTTTTGTTAACTAAGAGGTGGTGATGACAGTCAAATGAAAATAATAGATATTTAACTGTTGTAATTTGACTTTTTCTAAGTAAGTTTAGGGCAATTACATCTTGCTTGTTGACTGTGAAGCTTTAATTCTGTTTAAGCTGTTTCTCCTGCATGAGTTATTCACATAATTGCACGTTTGTTTGGTTTTATTTTATGGTGTTCATATATAATTTTTGAGGTCATGTAGAGCTAGAAGCTGTTATATTCAATGTGGAATAGTTTTCATTTTCATAATTAAAAACTAAGTTTGTATTTTGATTCTGAAGTTAGATTTTTATGAGCTGACAGTGGTTTATTATTGTTGTTATTATTTTGTTAGGAACGGCTTGACTATTTGGAAGATGGGAAGACTGCTTTTAAGTTACGCTTAAGACTTTGTTCGTCCTTGTATCCCATTAATGAGCGCATCAGGGATTTCTTCCTTGAATATGACAGACACACACTTCGAACAAGTCCACCTTGGGGATCTGAACTTTTGGAGGTAAATATATATATATCTATTTTCCTTTTTTTAGTATTGTGGATATTCTTTAACCTTATTTCTATTTTTCTTCTTGTTTGCGCGTAGAAGGACTATTCTTAAATGAGCTCATTAGCTTTCAGTTCCTGATATAATAAAACTAGATGCATATGTCAATGGACCTGATTAACCTAGGTAGAAGTCAGGGCCAGAAAGGTTTTTGTGCAATTGAACAGTGTTGCCTTTTATATATGTCTCTGTGTCTCCCCTTATAATTATGGTTTGCAACTAGTCGTAACTTGTACACTGTCAACTAAGTACTTGTCTTGTGATTCTGAATGCTTTTAGTAATCTCAATGTCTTGAATAGTGGCAATAGTGAATTTATAGATATATCAAACTTTTTATATTTGTTATGCACTTACAAGTTGGTTCTTTTTGTGTTGCTTCGAATTATATTGATTTTGAAATACTGTTTACACAGTTGAATGTATACTCATTTTTACTTGCAGGCCATCAACAGTTTGAAGAATGTTGATTCCACTGCTTTGCTTCAGTTTCTTCATCCAGTACTGAATATGCTTCTCCATCTTATAGGCAATGGTGGAGAAACACTTCAGGTTTTCAGATGATAATTTTTAATAGTGGTTTTCTTTACAATAATTCTTCTCCATTTTACAGCCCCTGAGATTTTTTCTGTGTATTGTCCTCACAATATATTTTCCTCTGTTGATTCAGGTTGCAGCTTTCAGAGCCATGGTTAACATCCTGACCCGGTATGCTTTTCATTTATTAATTAATGGAGGGTAGGATTTATATGAGTTATGCCTGCACAAGGGGTATGACAGATACCTATAGATGTAACAATAGTATACCCTTGCAAGGATGCAGAACTATCTAATTTTCTACCAAAATTATGCTTGCAAAATCAATTTTGTATATGAAGGTATTTGGCAGTGTTGAAAGCATCATTATTGTAAATTGAGAAATATTAACTTGATAATTAATTCACAACATGTTGTTTACCTGCCATTTGAGCACCCAAGCTGGATTTTTCTCTATTTATTCTGCTAAGAAATGAAAACATTGCATGAAAAAACAGAGGTACAAAAGGGGGCCAAGTGTTCCCAAAAAGAAGGATAGACCATCCAATATAAGGTGCTCATATTTTTTTTTCCCATTACAATCACCTGGATTGGTTGCAAGTGCATGTTGAGCTGGACTTTTTGTTTTTTGCTTTTTTTTTTTTTCAAATTGCATTTTAAGTTTTAGTGTTTGATAATAAGTAGAAGTTTATCTTGTAGGGTGCAGCAAGAGTCAGTTTATGATGATGAGCGAAATAGATTTCTTGTCAACTATGTTGATTATGCTTTCGATGACTTTGGGGGTCGCCAGCCGCCTGTTTATCCCGGTTTGTCCACTGTGTGGTGTAGCTTGGCTCGCAGTAAGGCATGTTAAGCTCTGTTATACTCATTTCTGAATAGATATGCTGAAGTGTTAAAACCTTAGGATTAGCAATATATTATTTTTGCATTGTTTTCTTTTCAAGTGATAATTTTAATGACTTTATTGTACAGGCTAAGGGCTATCGTGTTGGACCTGTATATGATGATGTTCTGGCAATGGCCTGGTTTTTCCTTGAGCTAATTGTCAAGTCAATGGCACTGGAGCAAACACGGCTTTTCTATCACACACTTCCATTGGGTTAGAGATAAATGCTTGTGGAGTTGATTTTTAGCATTGAGATTGTCTAGCTGTTTTTCTGATACCTTTTAGCTTGGATAGTTGTAGATTAATTTTATTTTCCAAGATTGTTCATTTAAAATGTAGAATGTGAACCAAAAAGGTGAAAGTAGCTTATAATGTAATATAAAGTTTTGAATCTATCTTTTCCTTTCTTTCTTTTTCTCTTATTTTTTGTTTTTGTTTGTGATGTAGGTGAAGATGTTCCACCAATGCAGTTACGAGATGGTGTGTTCAGATGTATAATGCAGTTGTATGACTGCCTTCTAACAGAGGTGCACGAACGTTGTAAGAAGGGATTAAGCTTGGCAAAACGCTTAAACAGCAGTTTGGGCTTCTTGTGTTATGATCTTTTGTCCATCATTGAACCTCGGCAAGTTTTTGAACTGGTATGATTTTCATCTAATTGCCTTATTATAAATCTGCATCGACTTGCTTACTACGATATGAATTATTGTTTATGCTGCATTTGTTCAGATTTTATTGTGTTATTCTAACATATGGATCATAAATAATGCCAATCAATCTTTTTGTAGAGATATTTAATGAATCCGTACTATCATATTTTGGAGCTAGCTGTATGAATTCTGGGTATACTATAATAACATTGACATAAACCAGTTGGAGTTCTCATTAGGTTTCCAGTTGCTAGTTACATTCTCAAGGAAAATTGTCCAGTGTAATCCATTTTACCGTCACTAGCATTTTGCCTCAAAATTTTCAGTATTGTGGTTCTACTCGTAAAGCGAGATGAAAATTGTGGTTGGATAGTAGAAATCTAGACTGCAGTCATTGTATTGCTTTTAGGGCAGTGTTTTTAATGTTTCTTCCCTTAACACAGATTATCTACTATTGCTGCAGGTTTCCCTGTACCTGGACAAGTTCTCTGGAGTATGTCAGTCAGTTCTTCATGATTGCAAGCTTATATTCTTGCAAATTATATGCGACCATGATCTTTATGTGGAAATGCCGGGGAGAGATCCTTCAGATAGGTACATTGATTACAATTTTCTGTTCTTTGAACATCTTACCACTTTTATACTGTAAAACTTTGGTGCTTCATATGAGCTTAGCATCTTTAAGAAGTAGTAGAGCTTATGTGTGGGAAGTTGTTAGTCCAATATATATTTTACATGTGCTTTTCCGTTCAGTCACTCTAGTTAAAATTCCACTTAGATGAAAGAAACTATCATTTTTCTTATTGATAATATATTAAATAACAAGTTCAACCATTCTCTTTACTAGATCATTATAAGAAAATCTATGTTTGATGTGAAGAGGATAACCCTCCTGGTTAAGTCTCTTGCAATAAAAATGCACATTCATATTGTACGGAAATTGGTACATTCATACAGTGATGTATGGTTTTCTTCATTTTAATAATATATGAAATGGCCTATGACATAGTTGGCATTTCCACAATTTATTTTTGGGTTACGTTTGCTGGCATCATAAATTATTCTCTTGGGCCTACCAGTGCCTGTAGTGTTTGTTTATCTTACATTGCATAGCTGATCAACCCTCAATATGATGTGCATGGTTTGTTTTTTTGCTTAAAGCACGGGAAAAATTTAAAACATTGCAGAAATTTTCTTCTCTTTCCATCCTACTTATTGGGACTAGTAAATCGGAGTTGATGATAGTAGTCCATGCCTTATAAATTTTTCTTATGTGTTCTCTTATTTTTGATAGATAATCAAATTCTTTTGTGATTCTTTCCTTTCTGTCTCCCTTTTGGATGGTTAATGTCTGGTTTAATTCAGATCTGGTGCTGCAAGAAGTGTTTGTTTGACCAAGTGGATTCTGATATTGTAGGAACTATCTTTCATCTGTCTCAATACAAGAACTTTTCCTTACTTGGGATCACGATGATTTATCTCAGCGAGCAAAGGTGAATTGATATTGAATTGAACTACCCTTTATTTTCAATTAATTATGTTATTTTTTGAGTTAGTTGAGACATTTATTTGTTTGCCTTGCTCAATTTCCATGGTTATTAACTGTTTACGTCAGTGTGGTTACATGCTACCTTATTTATCTTAAGAAGTGTGCATATTCCTTGTCATTATCTTGTTGTAACATGCCTTGGTGAGTGTAGGCGGCCAGAATCCTAGTAGTCCTCCTGTGCAAGCACGAGTTTGATTCTCGATACCAAAAGCCTGAGGATAAGCTATACATTGCTCAGCTTTATTTTCCACTTATTGGCCAGGTATGTGCCATTTCTAAAATTTTATTCCTTGGTACATGATATAATTAACTATTTCTTATATAAATTTCCTAAGTCATATATACTAGTTTAAAGTGCACGAACTGGTATGTGTTGGGAATACTTTTTTACCCACATTGAGGAATTCTAATTTTGTATATGTTCCTTATATGCTGATTTGTATGTGTTATGCTGTGCAGATCCTAGATGAAATGCCTGTCTTTTACAATCTAAATGCTGTTGAAAAGCGTGAAGTTTTAATTGTTGTAATGGAGATTGTGCGAAATCTGGATGATACTTCACTAGTCAAGGCATGGCAGCAAAGCATTGCTCGAACAAGATTGTTTTTCAAACTCATGGAGGAATGCCTGATCCTTTTTGAGGTATCTATTAATTTTGAAAATTCGAGTTTTGTTTCAATCATGTGATTGAGTCTTGGATCAGTTTATATACCTTTCCATTTAGCCTCTTTACGTTGTGGGATCAAGGCATTATTTGGCTTGATTTTTGCCTATAGAATTCCTACACAACTCTTTTTAAGCCTTAAAACTTACATGTACCTTTTTATCCTGCACTTATCTGTTTGTAGACTTATCTGATAATTTTAGTGTAGTATATAGCAGTGTGGAATTGTCTTCCCTGCTAATACTGAATGGTTGCGATCATAATACATTACAGAAAACTATTTAAACAGTATTCTTTTTTAACACTGGATTAATAAGGGAGATGATGTTAAACGCATTTCTCATTGTACTATTACTGTTGGTCTTGTGTCAGTTCTAAACAAGTCTGAACGACGCATCTTACATTTTACAGCACAGAAAACCTGCTGATGGAATGCTTTTAGGTGCTAGTTCTCGAAGCCCTGTTGGTGAGGGTCCTTCTTCTCCCAAGTATTCAGATAGACTTTCTCCTGCAGTAAACAATTACTTGTCCGAGGCATCAAGACAAGAAGTTAGAGTGAGTTTATCTTCATGATTGCTCGAGTTCATGCTTTTATTTTTCTTGTTGAGGTTCTTTTATTTACGGATTAATTGTGATCATCATTGGATTATATTTCAATGTTCTATTGTTTCTTGAATTTTCTTGTTTTGCTGTTAGATTTTGGAAAGTTCATCTTTCGTTTATCCTCATACCTCTTATATGTCTCTAATGCAGCCACAGGGAACACCTGAAAATGGTTATTTGTGGCAGAGGGTGAATTCGCAGTTAAGCTCCCCTAGCCAGCCGTATTCCTTGCGAGAAGCTCTTGCCCAGGCACAATCTTCTAGGATTGGAGCTTCGGCCCAGGCACTCAGAGAATCATTACACCCAATTTTGAGACAAAAATTGGTATGATTTTGCTTCAAAATGTCGTGTTGCTCTACCGGCTACCATTTGACTCCCAAATTATTAATCCGGTGTTGTTCTGGGTTGGTTCACTTTTTCTTTGTGAGTTCAGGAAGCTGATAGTTTTCTCATTCCCTTCAGGAACTCTGGGAAGAAAATTTGAGTGCTGCTGTCAGTCTTCAGGTTCTAGAAATAACTGAGAAATTCTGCATGATGGCAGCATCCCATAGCATTGCTACTGATTATGGAAAACTCGATTGCATCACGGCCATAATTATGAGTTTCTTCTCCCGAAATCAGCCAGTTGCTTTCTGGAAAACTTTCTTTCCTGTCTTCAATCACATTTTTGATATTCATGGAGCAACATTAATGGCTAGGGAGAATGATCGCTTCTTAAAGCAAGTTGCCTTCCATCTTCTACGCCTTGCAGTTTTCCGAAATGATAGCATCAGGAAAAGGGCTGTTGTTGGGCTCCAAATACTTGTTAGGGTAAGTTCATGATATAAATAGTTTTGTTGTTGCAGTTAAGTTCATTGAGCTCACGTAAACCATTTCTTTTATTTTTGCAGAGCTCGTTCTACTTTATGCAGACTGCAAGGCTGCGAGTTATGCTGACTATCACATTGTCAGAGCTAATGTCTGATGTGCAAGTGACTCAAATGAAATCTGATGGAACGCTAGAAGAAAGTGGAGAAGCACGACGCCTTCGAAAATCGTTGGAGGAAATGGCAGATGAAGACAAGAGCCCTGGCCTATTTAGGGAGTGTGGACTTCCTGAGAATGCTCTGTCGGCTATTCCAGAAAAATTTGCAGAGAATCGGTGGTCCTGGTCTGAAGTGAAGCATCTTTCTGACAGTCTTCTGTTGGCCCTTGATGCCAGCCTGGAACATGCACTTTTGGTTAGTTTAAAAAAATTTGTCAATTT
>JAVXUL010000005.1:6138081-6149913 GCA_035590515.1 Trichilia minutiflora | reverse complement strand
TACAGCACTATATCAAATCCCGTAATTACTACAAATCCTATCAAATCCCTTAATTACAGCATTATATCAATAGCTAGTATTCTAACAGTAACAAATCCAACCAATCATTATCGAGAAAAGCAACAAACCCCTTTTCAAATTGAACCATGGTTCTCCTTATCCTTGTCTTTATTCCAATCTTTCAGTTTATTGGTTATGTTCAAGTTCTTGACAAACAAGGAAGTCCTACACTTCGGCATTTCTTAAGATTTTTACTCACCTTAAGCCAACATTCCTTCTAATTGATGTTACATTGGGCTAAAGAATCATGATATTAATGCCACTTATCCATCTTGATCATACATTTTGAAATTTCGGTAACCTGTTCGTGCTAAACAAGTATCCTTTTTGTTTACCAGTTTCAAGCTTTTGACTTCCGCACCACAACAAGAAACGAGCCTTTCTTGCAACTTTTTCATTGCCTATATGTATATCCCTTGAGTGTAAGCTTGAGTCGAAAGCGGAATGTGTTCATCCGAGTTGAACTACGGAAGGATGATGCTGATGTTCATAGACAGCCTTTAGAGGTAAATCTCTTGACTATTATCATACACCGAGAACCGTTTGCTTTGTTTTCTTTGTTTTAATTATTTTAATGGGTGTGACTAATGTGACTAGGCAATGCATCCAAGGGAGCTGGGTGTGTCACTCCAGAAGTGGGCTCACACACAAGTTTCTGCCGGGGCTAGAGTGGCCTGCTACCATGATGAGATTAAAGTGTCACTCCCTGCTGTCTGGACTCCTGTGCATCACCTCTTATTCACTTTCTTCCACGTCGATCTACAGACAACACTGGAAGCTCCAAAACCAGTAAGTTATAGACGTGATCTTTCTACCATTTTATTTCCCCATCTCCTGTTTCATATGAGCTTTTTAAGCTTTTCTTACCTGTTTTATAATAATGAACCTTTGGTTTATTTTTTTCCAGGTAGTTATTGGATATGCGGTGCTTCCACTGTCTACTCATGCTCAGTATGTTACTTTCATATATGTTTTAAGAGTGCTTAAAAACAAATTTTGTTGCTTTTATAATTTTACTATCTTTCCACTCTTGCTGAGCTATTGCTTGAATTGTTCAAATTGTTCTGATTTCATGATCTTGTCAATTATTATAATTTTAGAGCTTAATTTTTAATTTTTATTTTAACATACCCTTGTTGGGATAAGGATATCTAATAGCTACAAAGTAATGTTGATTGTCAGGTTGCGATCTGAAATTTCTTTACCTATAATAAAGGATTTGGTTCCACATTACCTCCAGGATACAGCCAAGGTATGTTGAAGCATAATATTGATTGTTGAATTTATCTTATCGGTATCGTTTGTTTTTTCGTGGTAATGATCTTTAATGAACTATGATTCACATTCTGACATGACACACCCCTCTCTTTCTAAGGTTGGAAATCTAAATGAGTCTGGTTTGACAATTTAGGGGGTCATCTAACTTTTGAAAATTTTCTTTTTTGTTTTTATTGTTTTGTTAACTAAGAGCTGGCGATGATAATAAAAAAAAATAGTGGAAATTTAGCTGTTGTAATTTGACTCTTTTAAAGTAAGTTAATGGCAATTCCCTTTGACTCTGAAGATTTAATTCTGTTTAAGCCATTTCTACTGCATGGATTATTCACATAGTTGCATGTTTATTTAGTTTTGTTTATGATGTTTGTAAACAATGTTTGAGGTCATGCAAAGCTAGAAGTTGTTATATTCATTGTGAAATAGTTTCATTTTCATCTTTAAAACTAATGTTTGTATTTTGATTCAGAAGTTAGATATATTATGACCTGACACAGTTTATCTGCTGGTTTACTATTACTGTTATTGTTTTGGTAGGAGCGGCTTGAATACTTGGAAGATGGAAAGACTGCTTTTAAGTTACGCTTAAGACTTTGTTCATCCTTATATCCCATTAACGAGCGCATCAGGGATTTCTTTCTTGAATATGATAGACACACTCTTCGAACTAGTCCACCCTGGGGGTCTGAACTTTTGGAGGTACACACACACACGATATACTTTAACCTTATTTCTATTTTCCTTCTTGTTTGCATAGAGGACTATTCTTAAATGAGCTCATTAGCTTTTGGTTCCTGATATAA
Source organism: Trichilia minutiflora (assembly GCA_035590515.1). NCBI lineage: Eukaryota > Viridiplantae > Streptophyta > Magnoliopsida > Sapindales > Meliaceae > Trichilia > Trichilia minutiflora. The sequence continues at coordinate 6,147,775 of JAVXUL010000005.1, read as the reverse complement.
TGAAAACTATATGCATGCATATGTCAATGGACTTGTTTAACCTAGGGAGAAGTCAAGGCCAGAAAGGTTTTTGTGCAATTGAATGGTGTTGCATTTTATATATGTCTGTGTGTCTTGTCTTCTCATTGTTATTGGTTTGCAACCAGTCATGACTTGCACACCATCAACTAAGTACTTGTCTTGTGATTCTGAGTGCTTTTAGTAATCCCAATACCTTGAATAGTTGCAATACTGAATTATAGATATATTGAACTTTTTAGATTTGTTATGCACTTAGAAGGGTTTTTTTCATTGCTTCAAATTATATTGATTTTGAAATACTGTTTACACTGTTGAAAGTATACTCATCTTCACTTGCAGGCCATCAACAGTTTGAAGAACGTTGATTTCACTGCTTTGCTTCAGTTTCTTCATCCAGTACTGAATATGCTTCTCCATCTTATAGGCAATGGCGGAGAAACACTTCAGGTTTTCAGATAATTTTTACTATTTTTTTTTCAAAAATTACTCTTCTCCATTTTACAGACTCTGGGCTTTTTGTCCGGTATTGTTATCACAATTTATTTTCCTTTGTTGATTCAGGTTGCAGCGTTCAGAGCCATGGTTAATATCCTGACCCGGTATGCTTTTCATTTATTAATTTTGCACAGGGTGGGATATATATGAGTTATACCAGTACAAGGGGTATGGCAGACACCTCTAGACTAGATTTAATGATAGTATACCCTTGAAAGGATGCAGAACTATCTAATTTTCAACGAAAATTATGATTGCAAAATCAATTTTGTATATAAATGTAGTTGGCATTGTTGAAAGCATGAAAATTGTAAATTGAGAAATAGTAACTTGATAATTAATTCACCGCATGTTGTTTAAATGCTATTTGAGCACCCAAGTTGGAATTTTCTCTATTTATTCTGCTAAGAAACGAAATTGTGTGAAAAACCTAAGGTATGAAAGGGGGCTAAGTGTTCCAGAAAGGAGGATAGACCATCCAATATAAGCTGGACTCTTTTTTGTTGTTTCAATCTCCTAGATTGGTTGCAAGTGCATGTTGAGCTGGCCTTTTTGTTTTTTCCTTTTTTTTTTTAATTGCATTTTAAGTTTTAATGTCTGATAATACGTAGGAGTTTATTTTGTAGGGTGCAGCATGAATCAGTTGATGATTCTGAACGAAATCGATTTCTTGTCAACTATGTTGATTATGCTTTTGATGACTTTAGAGGTCATCAACCGCCGGTTTACCCTGGTTTGTCCACTGTCTGGGGTAGCTTGGCTCGCAGTAAGGCATGTTAACCTGTCTGTTATACTCATGGTGAATAGATATTAGCTTATGGTCATTACAATCACTATCTTCTTTGTCTTTGTTCATATATTCTTATGGTTCTGTTACCTAAATATATTTTTATACAAAGTTTCACATTAAAAGGAAAGCAAATACTCTCTGATGGAGAATCAAGATTGCCTTGTTCTTCTGCTTTGACCTACATCTCTCTCTTAACAGATTATACAGCAATTTACAAATGAAATTAACAGTTTTAGGGCTTGTTGTTGCAACTAAAAATTGTTTCCCTACACATTCATGAATTAATGCATTCCTGAATGTATTGTACTTCACTGCAAGATGTGTTGAAGTGTTAAAACCATAGCATTAGCAATATATTATGTTTTTGTGCATTATTTTCTTTTCATGCAATCCTTTTAATTGCTTTATTGTGCAGGCTAAGGGCTATCGTGTTGGACCCGTATATGATGATGTTCTGGCAATGGCTTGGTTTTTCCTTGAGCTAATTGTCAAGTCAATGGCATTGGAGCAGACACGGCTGTTCGATCATACACTTCCATTAGGTAAAGATAAATGCCTGGAGAGTTCCTTTTTAGCATTGAAATTGTCTAGCTGTTTTTGTGATACTTTTTAGCTTGGATGGTCGTAGTTTAGTTTTATTTTCCATGGTCATTCATTTTAAACTGTGGAATGACAACCAAGAAGATGAAAGTAGGTTATAATGTAATATAAAATTTTGAAACTATCTTTTTCTTTCTCTCTTTTTCCTATTATTTTTTGTCTTTGTTTGTGATGTAGGCGAAGATGTTCCACCAATGCAGTTACGGGATGGTGTGTTCAGATGTATAATGCAGTTGTATGACTGCCTTCTAACAGAGGTTCATGAGCGTTGTAAGAAGGGGTTAAGCTCGGCAAAACGCTTAAATAGCAGTTTGGGGTTCTTCTGTTACGATCTTTTGTCCATCATCGAACCTCGGCAAGTTTTTGAGCTGGTATGCATTTCATCTAGTTGCCTTGTTATAAATCTGCTTTGACTTGCTTATTTGTATATGAATTATTGCTTATGTTGCATTTGTTCAGATTTTATTGTCTTATTCTAGCATATGGATCATAAATAGTGCCAATCAATCTTTTTGTAGAGATATTTAATGAATCTGCACTATCATATTTTAGACCTTTCTTTATATATTCTGGGTATACTATAATAGCATTGATATAAACTAGTTGGTGTTCTCATTAAATTTCTAGTTGCTAGTTATATTATCAGTGAATGTGAATTATTGTCTATGTTGCATTTGTTCGGATTTTATTGTCTAACATATGGATCATAAATAGTGCCATCAATATTTTTGTAGAGATATTTAATGAATATTTACTATCATATTTGGGAGCTTGCTGTATGTATTCTGGGCATACCGCACTAGTGTTGATATAAACTAGTTGGAGTTCTCATTAGGTTTCTAGTTGCTAGTTATATTCTCACGGAATATTGTCCATTGTAATCCCTTTTACGTACTAGCATCTTTGCCTCAGAATTTTCAGTATTTTGGTTCCACTCTTTCAGCAAGATGAAAATTGTGTTGGATAGTAGAAATCTAGACTGCAGTCATTATATTGCTTCTAGGGCAGTGTTTTTAATTGTTTCTTCCCTTAACACAGATTATCTATTATTACTGCAGGTTTCCCTTTACCTGGACAAGTTTTCTGGGGTATGTCAGTCAGTTCTCCATGAGTGCAAGCTTATATTCTTGCAAATTATATGTGACCATGACCTTTATGTGGAAATGCCAGGGAGAGACCCTTCAGATAGGTATGTCATTGATTAAAATTTTCTGTTCTTTGAACATCTTGCCACTTGCATACTGTAAAACTTTGGTGTTTCATATGAGTTTGGCATCTTTAAGAAGTAGTAGAGCTTATGTGTGGGGATTTGTTAGTCCAATATATATTTTGTGTGGTTTTCTGTTCAGTTACTCTGGTTAAAATTCCAATTAGATGAAAGAAACTATCATTTTTCATATTGATAATATATTATCTAACAAATTCAACCACTCCCTTTACTAGATTGTTACAACGAAATCCATGTTTTGCTGTGAAGGGGATACCCTATTGGTTAATTTTCTAATGCACATTCGTATTATACAGAATTTTGTTCATTCTTACAGTAACGTATGGTTTTCTTCATTTTTAGTAATTTACAAAATGGCTTATGATATGGGTGGGCCTTTTCACAATTTATTTTTGAGTTGCATTGGATTGCATCATAAATTATACTCTTGGTCTTACTAGTGCCTGTAGTGTTCGTTTATGTTACATTGCATAGCTGATCAACCCACAATCTGAGTTTGCGTAGTTTGTTTGCTTACTTTGAGCACTGGAAAAAATTAAACATTACAGTGATTTTCTTCTCTTTCCAACCTCCTAATTGGAACTAGTAAATTGGAGTTGATGATGGAAGTCAATACATTTCTTAAAATTTTTTCTTGCAGGTTCTTTTGTTTTTGATAGATAATCATTTTCTTTTGTGATTCTTTGTCTTCTATCTTCATTTTGGATGGTTAATGTCTGGATTAATTCAGATCTGGTGCTGCAAGTAGTGTTTGGTCTTGACCAGGTGCATTCTGATGTTGTAGGAACTATCTTTCATCTGTCATAATACAAGAACTTTTCCTTACTTGGGATCATGATGATTTATCGCAGCGAGCAAAGGTGAATCTAAATTGAATTGAACCAGCCTTTGTTTTCAATTAATAATGTTATTTCTTAAGTTAGTTGAGACATGTATTTTTGTTTGCCTTGCTCAATTTCCGTAGTTATTAACTGTTTGCTTTAGTGTGGTTACATACTACATTTATTTATCTTAAGAAGTGTGAATATTCTCTGTTATTATATTTTTGAAACATACCTTTGGTGAGTGCAGGCAGCCAGAATCCTAGTAGTCCTTCTGTGCAAGCATGAGTTTGATGCGCGATACAAGAAGCCTGAGGATAAGCTATATATTGCTCAGCTTTATTTTCCTCTTATTGGCCAGGTGCATGCCTTTCCTAAAATTTAATTGCTTGGCATACAATATGATGAACTATTTCTTCTACTTGAGGAAAAATATATTCCCTAAAATTCCTAAGTTATATGTACTAGTTTTAAAGTATATGGACGGTGTTTGATGAGTTGTTTGTGTTGTGAGTGCTTTTTATCTGCATTGAGGAACTATAATTTTGCATGTGTTCCTTATATGCTGATTTGTTTGTGTTATCCTGTGCAGATCCTAGATGAAATGCCTGTCTTTTACAATCTAAATGCTGTTGAAAAGCGTGAAGTTTTAATTGTTGTAATGGAGATTGTGCGAAATTTGGATGATACTTCACTAGTCAAGGCATGGGAGCAAAGCATTGCTCGAACAAGATTGTTTTTCAAACTCATGGAGGAATGCCTGATCCTTTTTGAGGTCTCTATTAATTTTGAAAATGCTAGTTCTGATTCAACATGTGATTGAGTGTTGGATCAGTTTATGTACCTTTCCATTTAGCCTCTCTACGTTGTAGGATCCAGGTATTATTTGTCTTGAATTTTGCCTGTAGAGCTACTACACAGGCCCTTTTTTAAGACTTAAAACCTATGTATGTTTTCATCCTTTGCCTGTCTGTTTGTAGACTTATCTGATAATTTTAGTGGAGTATATAGCAGTGTGGAATATTTGTTTTCCCTGCTAATGGTGAATGCCTGTGATGATAATACATTACGGAAAATCATTTAAACAGGATTTTTTTTTTACACTGGATTCATAAGGGAGATGATGTTTAATGCATTTCAAATTATACTATTGACGTTATGTCAGTTCTGAACGAAGTCTGAATGATGTATCTTACATTTTACAGCATGGGAAACCTGCTGATGGAATGCTTTTAGGTGCTAGTTCTTGCATCCCCGTTGGTGAGGGTCCTTCTCCCAAGTATTCAGATAGACTTTCTCCTGCAATAAACAATTACTTGTCTGAGGCATCACGGCAAGAAGTTAGAGTGAGTTCATCTTCATGGTTGCTCTTTAGTTCATGGTTTTAATTTTCTTCTTGAGGTTCTTTCATTTATTTACTGGTTAATTGTGATCATCCTTGCATTATATTTCAATGTTCTATAGTTTCTTGAATTTTCTTGTTTTGCTGTTAGATTTTGGAAAGCTCATCTTTCGTTTATCCTCGTACCTCATAAATGTCTCTAATGCAGCTGCAGGGAACACCTGAAAATGGGTATCTGTGGCAGGGGATGAATTCGCAGTTAAGCTCCCCTAGCCAGCCATATTCCTTGCGGGAAGCTCTAGCTCAGGCACAATCTTCTAGGATTGGAGCTTCAGCCCAGGCACTTAGAGAATCCTTGCCCCCGATTTTGAGACAAAAATTGGTATGATTTTGCTTCAAAATGTCATGTTGCTATAACAGCTACCATTTAACTTCCAAATTATTAATCTGGTCTTCTTCTGGGTTGGTTCAATTTTTCTTTGTCAATTCGGGAAGCTGATAGTTTTCTCATTCTGTTCAGGAACTCTGGGAAGAAAATTTGAGTGCTGCTATCAGTCTTCAGGTTCTAGAAATAACTGAGAAATTCTCTATGATGGCAGCATCCCATAGCATTGCTACTGATTATGGAAAACTTGATTGTATCACAGCTGTAGTTATGAGCTTCTTCTCCCAAAATCAACCAGTGGCTTTCTGGAAAGCTTTCTTTCCTGTCTTCAATCGCATTTTTGATCTTCATGGGGCAACACTAATGGCTAGGGAGAATGATCGCTTCTTAAAGCAAGTTGCCTTCCATCTTCTTCACCTTGCAGTTTTCCGAAATGATAGCATCAGAAAAAGGGCTGTTATTGGGCTCCAAATACTTGTTAGGGTAAGTTCATTGATCTATGTAGGATTGCTGATGCAGCTATGCTCACTGAGCTCATGTAAACTAGTTTTTTTATTTCTGCAGAGCTCGTTCTACTTTATGCAGACTGCAAGGCTGCGAGTTATGCTGACTATCACTTTGTCAGAGCTAATGTCTGATGTGCAAGTGACTCAAATGAAATCTGATGGAACACTAGAAGAAAGTGGAGAAGCGCGACGCCTTCGAAAATCATTGGAGGAAATGGCAGATGAAGATAAGAGCCCTAGCCTATTGAGGGAGTGTGGACTTCCTGAGAATGTTCTGTCGGCTATTCCAGAAAAAATTGCAGAGAATAGATGGTCCTGGTCTGAAGTGAAACTTCTCTCTGACAGTCTTCTGTTGGCCCTTGATGCCAGCCTGGAACATGCACTTTTGGTTAGTTTAAAGAATTTGCAATTTTTACTCTTGATGCGATGAGATTCTTTTAATTGGAGAACTTATATTGAACTAATATTGCAATATTTTCATTTTTCTTTCAGGGTTCCGCTATGACTATGGATAGATATGCAGCTGCAGAAAGCTTCTATAAACTTGCAATGGCATTTGCCCCTGTTCCAGATCTTCACATAATGTGGTTACTCCATTTATGCGATGCACATCAAGAAATGCAGTCTTGGGCTGAAGCTGCACAGTGTGCTGTTGCTGTTGCTGGTGTTGTCATGCTGGTAACATTCTCTTATGTTACTGATTGATATATTCAAGCTACGCTGCTTTTAAAAGAATTAGTATTTACATATTGTCCACTTTTTGCTAATTTCTATGATGTATTGTTTACTGTAGGCCTTAGTGGCTAGAAATGACGGTGTCTGGAGCAAAGATCATGTGGCTGCTCTTTGTAAAATATGTCCGGTAGTCAGTAATGACATCACTGCCGAGGCGTCAGCAGCTGAGGTGGAGGGTTATGGTGCTTCAAAGCTCACAGTTGACTCGTCTGTTAAGTACCTGCAGCTGGCAAATAAGCTTTTCTCTCAAGCAGAACTCTACCATTTTTGTGCTAGCATTCTAGAACTTGTGATTCCAGTTTACAAAAGCAGGAGAGCTTATGGACAATTGGCTAAATGTCATACTTTACTCACAAATATATATGAATCGATCCTTGAGCAGGATTCGAGCCCAATTCCATTCACTGATGCCACATACTATAGGGTTGGATTTTATGGTGAGAAATTTGGAAAGTTAGACAAGAAGGAATATGTGTATCGTGAACCTCGTGAGGTACGCCTAGGTGACATAATGGAGAAACTTAGGCTTATATACGAGTCTAGGATGGAAGGCAATCATACCTTGCACATTATTCCAGATTCTCAACAAGTGAAGGCGGATGAACTGCAACCTAGAGTCTGCTATTTACAGATAACTGCTGTTGATCCAGTCATGGAAGATGAAGATTTGGGAAGCAGAAGGGAAAGAATCTTTTCTCTTTCCACCGGAAGTGTCCGTGCTCGTGTCTTTGACAGATTTTTGTTTGACACCCCGTTCACAAAAAATGGTAAGACCCAAGGTGGTTTGGAAGACCAATGGAGGAGACGAACCGTACTTCAGACAGAAGGTTCTTTCCCGGCACTGGTGAATAGACTCTTAGTAACCAAGTCTGAATCCCTTGAATTCTCTCCCGTCGAAAATGCAATTGGAATGATTGAAACACGAACAGCTGCACTGAGAAATGAACTTGAAGAACCTCGCAGTTCTGAAGGGGATCAACTCCCACGTCTCCAGTCTCTGCAGAGAATCCTTCAAGGAAGCGTTGCTGTTCAAGTAAATTCTGTTTAGATGAAGTGGTTCTTTTAATTATTAGATTTCCATTGAAAATTTCAATCAAAATTATCCTTTTTATCCGTCTAACATCAAGTTGCATGAATTCAGGTGAATAGTGGGGTGTTGAGCGTCTGCACAGCCTTCCTGTCAGGTGAGCCAGCCACAAGGTTGCATTCTCAGGAACTGCAGCAACTCATAGCTGCACTCCTTGAATTCATGGCCGTTTGCAAACGTGCCATTCGGGTACACTTTCGATTGATTGGAGAGGAAGATCAAGAGTTCCACACACAACTTGTGAATGGATTTCAGTCTCTAACTGCAGAGTTGTCTCATTACATCCCCGCCATTCTCTCTGAGCTATGATAAATATTCTCAGCATTGTTTGTCATCACTCCAGCGGCAATTTGTTCATATAATCTGTATTTTTTTCACCTTTTTTTATTCCCTTTCCGTTTGTGCACATATTTTTTCATGATTTTTTATATTTATGTAACCAATGTGCTTATTTTGTACTATGTATGCATGATTCTTCCTAATCCTATTTCCTTCGAGGCATTTTTGGCTTCAAGGATTAATATGATCTGTTTGCCTTTGTGTATATAGAGAGAAAATGCCAAAATAAGGTTTGGATTTATAATTTATAAACCGATAATTGAACCAAGAATAAACCATTCATTTTGAACCAAACCAACTGATTCTTCATATTGTTGTTAAGCGAATGCAAAAGATGGGTAAAGCAAGCAAGCAAACACACATTTACTTTGAACAATTTAAGACAAAATGGGTGCACCTATTAATATTATAATGATTACAACATAATTTTTTGTAAGCGTTTCTTTTATCCCCATAAATTTAAAGTTTATTTTTATTTGTAAATTTTAGTTTTTATTAGTGACATCATCGTTAAATTAGTTTTTAAAAGTTAGTTGTTTTTTCATTATAAAATTTTTTTTGCTAGGAAAAGAAATGGAAAGAATCTCAAGATACAACCGAGTGGAAAGGCTTAAGTTAATATAATTTAACAGTAATAATTTTTGAAATTTTAAGGGTTGGTTGGTATCACAAAATATTAAGGCTGTGATTTTTAAGCAATAATTAATTTGAATTAAAATTTTAATTTTTCTTTTTTTTTTTTGAAATGATTAGGGAGGGACCTATTTGCTAAAAATGAAAAAATGTTGTCTTTTGTAGAAACTCTAAAAAATTAGCCACAAGCATGTTATTATTTCATGGCAAATAATAAAAAATGGTCACTGTTTAAAGTCTGTAATAAAAAATAACCATAAGAAACAGTGACATTGAATTTTGCTTTTGACTCATAAATTCGGACGAAATTACCCTTGTTGCCTTTACCCTCTTTTAACCCTAATTTTATCACACTTCACACAAAACTTCTCCGCTTTTGATCTCTCCCACCGACGCCCTGCATTGTTCCATCGACAGCTTCCATTCTCCCATCGATGACTGTATTCTTCCACATATTTGTCAAGGTCCGTTTCCATATCAATAATGCATTTTTTTGTGATTTGTTGATTTTTGATATTTTAGAAGGAATTAGACGTAAAAATTGTAGCAGAGAATCCGAAAAAACTGGAAAAGAAATTGAAATTGAAAAAATGTTTGGTTTGATTTTGTGAAGAAACTGGGAATGGACGATTTTGTGAAGAAACTCGGAAGTGTGTTTGCTCGGAAGTGTCACCAGGACACTTCCGAGTAAACACAATAATAATAATAATAA
>JAVXUL010000005.1:6123694-6137981 GCA_035590515.1 Trichilia minutiflora | reverse complement strand
CCAGATCTTCACATAATGTGGTTACTCCATTTATGCGATGCACATCAAGAAATGCAGTCTTGGGCTGAAGCTGCACAATGTGCTGTTGCTGTTGCTGGTGTTGTCATGCAGGTAACATTCTCTTATGATAATAATTAAAAACCTCAACTGATTGATATGTTCAAGCTATACTGCACATGAAAGAGTGATTAGTATTTACATGTCCAAGTTTTACTAATTTCTTTGATGTATTGTTTACTGTAGGCCTTAGTGGCTAGAAATGATGGTGTTTGGAGCAAAGATCATGCGGCTGCTCTTCGAAAAATATGTCCTGTAGTCAGTAATGATATCACTGCCGAGGTGTCAGCAGCTGAAGTGGAGGGTTACGGTGCTTCAAAGCTCACAGTTGACTCAGCTGTGAAGTACCTACAGCTGGCAAATAAGCTTTTCTCTCAAGCCGAACTTTACCATTTTTGTGCTAGCATTCTAGAGCTTGTGATTCCAGTTTACAAAAGCAGGAGAGCTTACGGGCAATTGGCTAAATGTCATACTTTACTCACTAATGTATATGAATCAATCCTTGAGCAGGAATCGAGCCCAATTCCGTTCACTGATGCCACATACTATAGAGTTGGATTTTATGGCGAGAAATTTGGGAAGCTAGACAAGAAGGAATATGTGTACCGTGAACCTCGTGATGTACGCCTAGGTGACATAATGGAGAAACTTAGTCATATTTACGAGTCTAGGATGGATGGCAATAATACCTTGCACGTTATTCCAGATTCTCGACAAGTGAAGGCAGATGAACTGCAACCTGGAGTCTGCTATTTACAGATAACTGCTGTTGATCCAGTCATGGAAGATGAAGATTTGGGGAGCAGAAGGGAAAGAATCTTCTCCCTTTCCACTGGAAGTGTCCGTGCCCGTGTCTTTGACAGATTTTTGTTTGACACCCCTTTCACGAAAAATGGTAAGACCCAAGGTGGTTTGGAAGACCAATGGAAGAGACGGACGGTTCTTCAGACTGAAGGTTCTTTCCCGGCACTGGTGAATAGACTCTTGGTAATCAAGTCTGAATCCCTTGAATTCTCTCCCGTCGAAAATGCAATCGGAATGATTGAAACACGTACTGCTGCACTGAGAAATGAGCTTGAAGAACCTCGCAGTTCTGAAGGTGATCAACTCCCACGTCTCCAGTCTCTGCAGAGAATCTTGCAAGGAAGCGTTGCTGTTCAAGTGAGTTCTGTTTATATAAAGTGGTTCTTTTAATTATTAGATTTCTGTGGTCAAATTTTCAATCAAAGGTATCCTTTTCATCTGCCTAACATCAAGTTGTATGGATTCAGGTGAACAGCGGCGTGTTGAGCGTCTGCACAGCCTTCCTGTCAGGTGAACCAGCCACAAGGTTGCGTTCTCAGGAGCTGCAGCAACTCATAGCTGCACTCCTTGAATTCATGGCCGTTTGCAAACGTGCCATTCGGGTACACTTTCGGTTGATTGGGGAGGAAGATCAGGAGTTCCACACACAACTTGTGAATGGATTTCAGTCATTAACTGCAGAGTTATCTCATTATATCCCCGCCATCCTCTCCGAGCTATGATTAGTATTCTCAGCCTTGTTTGTCATCACTCTAGCAGCAATTTGTTCATATGATCTGCAGTTTTTCCCCCCTTTTTGTATTTCCTTCCCATTTGTGATTTGTGCACATATTTTTCATGATTGTTTATATTATGTGACCAATGTGCTTGTTGTGTACTATGTATGCATGATTCCTCCTAATCCTGTTTCCTTCAAAGCATTTTTGGTTTCAAGGATTAATATGATATGTTTGCCTTTGTATGCATGGAGAGAAAACATCAAAATAAGGTTTGGATTTATAATTTATAAACCGAGAATTGAACAATAAACCATTCATTTTGAGCCAAATTTTACGGATTATGTCCATCGCTCAACCACGGAACGGCCAGGGGATTCATAATTTGTTGTGGTGCTGAGGCTGGACACTGACTGATTGTTCAGATTGTATATAAGCAAATGCTGAGGAGAGGTTTCTAAAGGAAACAAACACACAGAGTCTCACTTTGAACAATTTAAGACACAAGATTAGTGACCTCTCAATATTAGTAATGATTACCACATAATTTATTTTGAGTATTACTTTTATATTCATTAATTTAAAATTTATTTTTATTTATGAATTTTAGTTTTTATTAGTCACATCATTAAATTAATTCTTAAAATTGAAAGTTTTTTTTTTTGGCATTATAGAATGTTTATGCAAGGAAAAAAAACAGAAAAAAAATCTCAAGATACAAGCAAGTGGAAAGGTTTAAATTAATATAATTTTAACATTAATGATTTTTGAAATTTTAAGGGAGGGTTGGTATCATAAAATATTAAGGCTGTGATTTTTAAGTGATAATTAAAGTGAATGAAAAATTTAAATAATAATTACTAATAAAAATATGTAAATTTTATTAAAGTTAATATTATTATCAAATATTTTTATGATCTTACTTTCAAAATATGATAGAATGGTAACAATCTGAAGCTACACTTTATCCATTTTCACGACGAATTTGGACAATTAGAAACCTATTTTTATTCTTTCGATTTTTCGAAATGATTAGGAACCTATTTGATACAAATGAAAAATGTTGTCTTTATACATAGAAACATTAAAAAATTAGCCACCCACATGTTATTTTTTCATTTCATAATATCTTGATTTCCTGGTAACATTTTATTTCCCGACCACATATATAGTTCTTTGTATGGCACTAATAGATGGGAGCAAATTTAATCGAAACTGGGAGAAAACGTTTCAAAATATAAGGAACATTAGAAACGAGGCTCTGTTCTGATTACAAACACTATGAGGAATCCAAAATCATCATATTAGTTCCCATATTTCCCTTACACCAAAACCCCATTTCCTGTAAATTTCGTCTGTGGGAAGACTAACAGGTAGTATGACTTTTCGTGTTTTTCTTTGACGGCAGCCTCATTCGATCGAAGAATCCAGGCTTGGTTAGTTGAAAAAAATGTTTGAACTGCTGGTTCGTCAGCCGCACTGGGAAGATAAGTTAAAGCTATCCAGAAAGAGCAGCTGCAAAATATTCTCTGGAACGAAGAAGTTTTGTTGGAAAACTTGAGCTCGTTCTTGAAGCCTTCGATTATCTACAGTGACTTGCTGTGCTGTACCTTGTGACTTAAGGTCATGCTTCAACCACTTGAAGCTACGTGCGATACAGAGTTTTTTCTGAATATCATGGAGTTATTCATTGTATTGACGTCTTTCAAATCTCTTGAAGAAAGGGTGAGCACTCGTATATATTGACTGAGCTGTGCCCTATAATCGCCATCAACTCCTGTATTGGTACTTTGCTTGTTTTGCTGTGCCAAATGTTTCAGTGATTTTCTTGTTGATGGCTGTAAAAAATGTTTCCGTGATTTTCTTGCTCGATCCACCACTCTGGTAAAGAGATGAGACGGACTGACTGCCTTTAGCCCTTTACCCATACGAGGAATCTCTCATTGGCCTTCTTAGGATGGTGATGTAGAACAAGAAAGAGGAAAGGAGAGAGAATTTACACAAAGAATAGAGTACCGGAAGAGAGAAAATAAGGTGGAGGGAGAGGAATATAATCACGGTTCTACTTCCAAAATTACATAAGCCCATTTATCGAGGATAGACCATCTGACTCAAATAAGTAAAGTCAATCTACTGCAACAGTAACCTAATCTACCTCGTACCTGTAATTTCCTAAGAATATTTAATATTAATGAAGCATCCAAAAGGTAGCTACAGTGACATACGTCCTCAAGTTAATAGTATTTGATTTTTGTTATCCGAGTCTTTTCATGGAGCTACTATAGGTATTTTAGCACAGCTTTCTTTTTGTATGCTGTATGGAATATTTCTAGTGCTGTTCTACTTGTAACAGTTTATTCCCATGGTGTTTAATCAAGCAGTGGCATAAAATTTGAATCATGCAGTCAAGAGAAAGGATATAGATAGGTCAAGTACAATCAGTAAAGTATAAGAGAGAGAGAGAGAGAGAGAGAAGACAGAGTTAGATCGGCTAATTGATATCTGCTTAGCTGTTTCTTACCCGTAATTGCAGAAAGGTCTTATGGCTCTTGCTGATGTTGAGGAAGACCTAATTCATCTCAAAAATTGACAGTTACACATCAAATAGCTAGTGGGAATCAATTCAGGAAATCCTGATTAGACACTGCACTGGGCACTTTCTTCATGAGAAGTACATGGTAAGCATTGACACTGATCAAAACGTCTTTTTCTTCACAGTTTTGACATTTTAATAGCTTTTACCTCATTATTTCATGGCCCATTATAGATAGGTTATATAGGATGAAAGTGTTCTTATTTATTCTTAATGTTTTTTCATATTTTGTCACTTAATTGAATATATAAATTATAATCCTTTGATTTCAAATAGCATATTCAGATCAGTATCAAAATATATTGAAAAAAAACCACCATAACTAATCTAGCTCAAGGAAACAGACCTTTTCCTGTTCCATTATTAATTAAAGCTCAATCCTATGCATGGATGTTCCTGCTTGAATCATTCTGGTGGTTCAAAGTTATCCTTCGTGCTCAAATTCAGTCTTTTCTTGCTTGTCAATATTGGTTGTTTTGCAAGTGTTTGGGTCTGCTGGTGTTATAGGTAATCCCATGGGATTTGCTAGGAGTTTGGGGCTTGGCTTATGAGATTTCTTAATAATTCCTGCCACAAGCTTGTTGCGGGTAATGGAGTTTATTTTACTTATTTGAGGCTTGTCCTGTTATCAGAATGCTGAAAATATCGCTATTGCCTCATCAGAGCCAGACAGGACTTATTTCGGCATGGCGCTAGGGACTAGTCTCGTAAGTAAACAGTTTATGCATTAAGTTACGCTGCCACTTAATTCAGTAAAGCCACTCATAAGGTTTTTCTACAGTCTGACGATAATTGCATTACTGTAAGTATGGCGGATACTGAAATGATATTCTATTTGTAGGAAATTGTTGCTTTTACGTTTGATGATCAGGCTGTTGCAAAAATGGAAAAGCAGCAGTAGGGAGTAGCTTCGCACAGCAAAGGTGTGATAAATGAAGTTTTTGAGGTACAGTTTATGAACTTCTGCAAATCTTCTCACTTATCTATTGTGATTAAAAGATTCTTTATTTCCGTTTTATTTGTTACAAACCAGCACCTATATATATTCAACTAAATCAGAAACAAAAAATGGAAAGAGCTTGATTCCTAATTTAAACTTAATATATTTCTAACACTCTCCCTCCCTCAAGCAGGTACATACAGATCGTAAGCACACAACTTGTTACAAATATATTTTACGCCATTTCATGAACATATCTGTCAACTAATCGTTTGATCTTACATGAGAAGTAGCGATATCCCAAAATACAATCTTATCACGTATAGAGTAACAATCAATTTGAATGTGCTTCATCATTTCATAAAAAATTGGGTTAAAAGAGATATGAAGAGCAGTTTGATTATCAAATAAGTTACAAAGGCCCTTCAGTGCTCAATATAAGCTTTGATACCATGTGAATGAAAAGATTATTTATTTTTGTATCATTTGATACAAACTAACACACATATGTATACTACTAAATTAGAAATAGAAAAGGAAAGAACTTAATTCCTAGTCTAAATTTAACATATATATTTCTAACATCTATGTTATTCTTTATTTTTTTCTAATTCTTATTTATTTCCTCTTGTTTTTTTCTTATTGACAGTGTTCGAAACCTAGAAATCATTGCTTTTTTAAATTATAACACATAAGAACATGGAATTGTCTAAATAAAGTGTCAAATCTGTTATTTACAGCCTTACATGTGATGCATGTAAAAGTTTTGACAATTATTGAATACTTAACCATAAGTTTTTATGATTAATCGTTTGTCGATGATGTTAAATGATATTGCAACTTCATTTGTGCTGGGCTTGTTTTTTATAACTAATGCTTCTTATTGGTAAATAAATAAGTATATGTTCTCATATTGTTGCTGTCTATTCAATCTTAAACTTGAATACAGGGACTCACTGGTATCCTTCAATCACCCATTAAAGAAGCTGAGCAACATGTTCTGCCCGGTCTCCTCTCAGGTAATGTGGGAGAAAATTCAGTATTGTTACACACATTCATCTCTTAATAATCGAGAACTTAAAAAAGATCAGAAGCTTGAATAAAACTTGAAGTAAACTGATGGAAGTGTAATTTGTTTCATTGTTACAGACTTACATGCTTATTGCTTTCCTTTCCTTTTTTGAACTGGAAATGCATTCGGAGTTACAGGACTTGTGCCAAGACTGGCAGCTAGCATTCTTGAGGTTACTGGGAAAAATGCTCAAAAGTATTAGAAACAGAAGTAGGCTCCACCACGCAAGATTGCAGCAGTATAGTGTCCGTCTTCCAAGACCTCTAGGCAGAGAACTTCCACTAACGCTGTACTTGCGGAAGGAAGCCATTGGAACAACAGTACTTATGGAGGCCTATGATGGGTTGAAGTTCAAGGATGAGGTGCTAGTCATGTGCAAGGCACTTAAACAAGCTGGGAAATTTGCAGTCATCACGGAGAGACTCGTACTGATATCTGTTATAGTGTGGTGAACCTCGGGAAACCTGAATTTCAATTGTGTCTGTTGAGCAGGAATGGGTGGTAGAATCCGAAACTGGTTTGGACTGCATAATCCATGCGAATACTGACGTAGGGACGGTGCCTATTGTCGGAAGCAGTCCAGATGGGCTGTCAAGGCAACCAGAGCCAGTCTAAAAGAGGAAGTGGAACAAGAACAAAATGGTGGAATAATCCCTTGACCAACTTGGAATTGGCTTCAAAGGAAGATGCTGCAGAACTTTTACAGGTATTGTTGGCAAAATCGAACCAAGTAAAGAACAAGGCTGGGGCCATGGATATCTTTTGCATCAAAGTAATGTCGGGTAGATAGGTTAACCATGTAGAATCCAATAGAAAAAGAAACTGATTTCATAAATGACAGATTTTAGGATACAGGTAATCTTTCTTATTCTGTCTGGGGTATACCTGTTCTTTGCTTGTATTTTTGTTCGTCTATTCTTTTCCCCAAATCGCATTGTGTATATTACGTGCAGCACTTTTGCTCTTTGCACCTAGGTAACAGTTTTTTCCCTCGTATTATAATATACAAGCACAAACTATCTAATAGTATAGGCCGAAAGAAGTTGCAAGAATGAAAAAATGGGACTGCTGTTTTCTTACTTAGAGCTTGCACTTCATTTGCTCTCGAGTTTTTCATATTTTTTATTTTTTATTTTTCATTTTCTTCAGATCAATATGACACTATTTCCCCCTGCTCGTTCTATGTATTCTCCCTACTCCATGATAGTATGTGCATTTTGTCCTCGGTATCTTCTGCGGGTTGCATAATTACGGGCTTTGTTTGGTATTACGTCATTTTGTTCGGAGATGAAATTAAAAAAATGTTAGATACAACAAATTTTTTCAAAAATAAATCAATAGATTAGAAGGATTGAGCAACTGTGCAAATTAATAGTCTTGATGAATGCAGATCATTGTAGAACTACAATGATTTGCATTGGAGGGTAAACTGTGTATGGAAATGGACGAAATTTTTAATTATTGTAGAGCTCTAATCTAACTTTGGAGCAAGAGTGCATCAAGATTTCGTTTTCCTTCAGGGCCTTTCGTGTACCACGATGATACATAGTCTCCATAAACCACTTCACAGTAACGTAGCGGGGAAGAATCGCTGACAAGCTCAGATGCTGGAGATATTTTCACTGTCTTCGCTGGGTCATGAAATGTGGCAACTGAGAGTCGAGCCCTGCTGGCGTTTGTTATGGCCCGATGTTGGGCACTAATATACTCCCCATTAGTTATAACCTGCAACCGAGTAGGCTCCCTTAGAAAAGAAATCAAAAACTACTCGGTCCAATTTTCAATAATAGTTTCCAAAATATATTCACTTCAAAAACAATTGCAGTACAGTAAACCAATTGAATGGAAGAGAGATAAGCATCCATTCATTATAAGTGCCCACGAAAATAAAGGCCTCAAGACAGACAGGCAGCAGGGATGTGAAAAAATTATTTGTGACATCAAACAATCTTGTAGCAAACTGTGCCACAGAGAGCTTTCTTCAGAACGTCTGACTCGATCCACAATGTGTAGTTCAGACATCAATTCTCAACTATTGCTGCAACTGAATTGACATTATCTGGAAAATGATTGGATGCAGGAGTGCTTAAATTTGCTATTGTAGTCTTTAGATCTTTATGAAGGGATATGCAACCTAGAGGTCGTTATTATGCAAGTCTTTCCAATAGGTTCTAAATTCCATATCAATATGCATGCTTAAACTCGTGCTTGAAAACAATGATTTTTAACAATACACACTAAAAATTTCCTTTTTTTTTTCTTTTTTTTTAATCCAGGAACATTGTTTTCAAGCCACTATGTACTGTGAGGATGCCAAAAGGTCACGACACACTAACCATGCTCGAAATCATCAAACCATTGTATACAACTACTGAAAATAAATAAATTGGTTAAAAAATTGAATGAATACCTGCGTTTGATCGGCCAAAATGACAACAATTGCATCAGATAGAGGTTGAATAGTAATCCATTCTCGGTCCTTAAGAACCTCAAGTCCACCTACATCATCCTGTATCAAAAGCGTTAATGCACCCATATCTGAATGCGTTTGCAATCCGAGTGTAAGCTCAGGCTGCGGACATGGCGGGTAATAACTGATCGTAATATTCTGATAGAATTCCCCAACAGCATCCCTAATATAATTCGATTGTAACCCTAAACTCTCCGAAATAAAACCTAACAATTTCTCCGCAAGCCATTTCATTTCATCACTGTAATTCACCACAACTGCCCTGTAATCGTTTGGAAAATCAGGCCACCGGCTGGGATTCCGGCGAGAGAGGGGTAAAGTGTGGTGGTCGAAGTAATCTCTCCAGTCCAGAACCGTGTCGTCGTTATCAACCAGCATCTTGCTTCCGTAACCTTCGGAAGCGGCCGAGTTACGATCGCAGGAGTACTTGAGTTTTTCGGACATCGCAAATTCTTCGAAGAACGACCGCCCCACGCGTCGTATCGCATGGAGTAATTCTAAAGGGACTCCGTGGTTGACGACCTGGAAGGCTCCCCATTCCCGGCACGCGCGGGCGATCGCGTCCCGGATTGAGTGGTGCTGGCTCGACAAATCGATGAGAGGAATGTTGGCGGAAGATAACGGACGGTGGTTATTGGTTGGCCGCAATTCGAGAGGCTGGATGTACTGCGGAGGAACGTTTCCGACGCCTGATTGTACTAGATTTTGTACTCTTACTATCGGCTCCATGATGGTCTATGAAAAGGAAATCCAGAAATTTTAGGATCTTGGCGAAGAGGCGGCAGCCCCTTCGTTATTAGATCTGGATAAATATGACTTCCGATTTGTAACTTGCGATCTGGAATTGGAATTGTAATTTTCATAGAGGCCCCCGCTGTTTCGTTAATTGGGAAAGAAACCAAATACTTTTGCCAAACATCATTAGAGGCCTTCAAATGAAACCATAGAAACATTTCTTATAAATGATGGCGACCTGAGACTCAGCAATGTTTTCAATTGATCGAAAGTTCATGTTCCGTTGGCCATACAAGGATGAGATTCCGAAATAAATCATAGAATTTACAAGCAGTTGCCAATTACTTCTGCAAGGATTCTAACTTCTATTGGCGATAAGGAAGAAGAAAATATTTTGAAAAAAAAAAATAGAGAGAACACTCAAAATGATATTACAAAGACATGATTCAGGGATCTCAAATCCATTCCTTTGGGTTGATGCAAGCATCTAATAATTTCCATTCTTCACTTCCCTCTTCTGGTTTCTGTTGACAAAACAAGAAAACAAAACCTCTTATTATCTGCTCATAATCTTTAAATTTTCAGTAACATCACATATAAAGTATTCATCAGAATGAGTCAAAGGCTTACGTGGTCATATTCCCATCGTGCAGTTAGAGGGAGAGAAACAAGAATACTTTCAATTCGACCTCCTGTCTTCAACCCAAATGTTGTACCTCGATCATAAACCTATGATTCAGAGATATAAAGCAGGAAGACATATAAGTCCTAATGTAGGGAGATATTAGAGAGTAATTAATTAAGTTCACAATCTTTGGAAATAGTTTGAGTACCAAGTTGAATTCTACGTAACGTCCCCTGCGCAATTGTTGCCATGCCTTGTGCTGATCTGTAAATGGGGTATCCTTTCTTTTCTCTATGATAGGTATGTAAGCAGGAATGACGGAATTTGCACATTCTGCCAGTTCAAAAATACATTAGTAAATGGCAAGGATGAGTCTGTTGAAACTGTTGTATGATTTTCTCAAGCAATTACCAGTCGCAAAGGAAAGAAGCATTTCTTGATTGTAATCATTTAGATCATCAAAAAATATTCCTCCAAGCCCTCGCCTCTCACCTCGATGCTGTATTAAGCATAGATAGGCAATGTAAAATTCAAGATAGAAAGATTAATCAACGTTTGAAATAAGAAATCTTTGCAATCATGCTCAATCTATAGCAGGAATGTAAATTAACAATTATCTCAAAGTGATGGAATTACTATGAAAAATCAGGTCTTCTCGCTGGTTGGCACCATTGAAAATCTAAACATCAATACAAATTTGTCCAAGCTAAGAGAATGTGCAGATCTGGTGTGAAGCATTTATTGTGAAAATGCCCAATGCATCACAGTCAGGTTACAGGTGACTGGGCATAATTTAAACAAGTATATTTAATACATTTCAGAATTTGTATCCGCCTTAAAACTTCCCATTAGTGGAAACAAAATCAACCGATTACAAATTCTCGACCTGATAAGTGTATAATAGACAAGCCTAGGTAGGTTAGGAGGACAGGTCAATGGATTAATTGAAACCTCTTCTTTTACTTTCATTTTTGTAAATTGGGCAAAACTATTCTGCTTGAAACCTTACTTATGGCACCATTTGCGGTTAAATCATGAAAGGAGCAATTTCATCTTCATTCAATCATGAAAAGTGCATTTTCCATCTTCATATGGTATTATTTGGTTTAAGACACAAACCTTGATATAGAAATAATCATCGCACCATTTCTTGAATCGAGGATAAAAGGAAGGATCAAATTTGTCACAGGCATTTTTTTGAACCTACAAAAGAAGTGCAATATCAGTACACAAATAACATTATACAAATTTGTATAAAAAATATTTGGATACAAAAAGCCATAGCAACAATCTCAAGGCTGCATAAAGTACAACTCTCTGTAGTAGCAATCTGTTCACTTAAGTGGCTGGGGAAGCAGACAGTTTGATGCAAGTGATAAATTAAGTTCAAGCCTTTTTCATTATAAGATTTTCCCATTTCGTTTAGTCTCTGAACATAAAACAACTCTTAGCACCATCTTTTGAACTAGTGAGGTCAGATCAAATCTATCACAAGCATTCTATATACTCAAGAAGGCACACAAGCTTTGAAAACAGAAAAAGATATCCAATACATTGGTGAGAATACATACTGAATGGAAGTGCTTAACATCCTCCTCAAAGATATATGCAGGAGTTAAATCAGTTCCGCCGCCAAACCACCACTGCCTAGGTGCTCCAGGAGTATCTGCATAGTTTGGCAATAAAATAATCATTTAAAAGTACAAGGTTATTTCCAAATTTACCATGCGCATAAATGACAGATGGAAAAGCAAATGCATGACTATGAAATATGCACTGTAAGGGAAAAATTAATTCATCAAAAAATAAGTTTAGTACAAAACTATCTGAGCTAATAAGATATAGATTCTCAATGCTAAGGGCAATAAATGCAAATGCATACATTTTTATATTAGACCATAGCCCTTCATTCTAATAACGCAAGGACATTTTCAAAACATATTGCGCATCTTTCAAGTGTAAAGATGCAAAATAAATTGAAAATAGTGAACACCATCTTGGGAACTAACTCTTACAATATGCATATGGCCAGGCAAGAGAAAACTTTAACTGAATGATGCATTGAGCACAACAACAACGCCCTGCATACAAACTCAATATATGGTTTCTCATCAAGGTGTCTAACACTTAAATTGGTATATTCAATCAAAATTTTCTTCTTCTTCTTTAACTTTATGCAATTATTTTGATGTAAATTGGTATTCCAAAGCCAATATCATTCAATTTTGTCCATCAGAAAAGAAAATTCCAGGAATGAAAAATTCATGCATTACCATCAATCTATCCTATGCAATGAATTGAGGAATAATATGTGCCGACTAAGAAGAACAAGTTCTGTAATAGAGGAAAATATTGAAAATACATAAATAGTACCTTTTGGAGCATCAGTCTCAAAATACCGATAATTAAAATGCAAAGTTGGTGCAAAAGGGTTCTTAGGATGTAAAACCTGAAAAACAAGAGAGAACAATCATTCAGCCATATCTCTCAACCCAAAGCTTAAGCTAAGCTAAAAGGTAAGTACTCGTTAATATAAAATAGGAAATATCTCTGAGTCACTTTGAATCCTATGTAGGGGCATCATTATCTTGACAAAAAGATTTCCACATCATATAATTGCAACTGCTACAACACTAGGAAGCAACAATAAATAGCACTAATAAAAATCGAGATTTTGGTGTAGTAAGCAAACGAAACAACAGACTTGTGAGCCATGCTACAAAAATTCCCAGTCACATACGAAAAAAATAAAATTAAAATGCTCACCAAACCAAAAACTGATTGGTTCCTACATATTCTCTACACATTATCATGAACTAAGCCAAATTTTTTTTTTTTTTTAAATTGAAAGCGATCAAGCATCAGAGAATATAGTCAAATTTAACCATTATTAGTAATTACCGAGCTGATACCAGCAGCGAAAAAGGGAATGGGACCGGGCTTCTGATCACTGACAGCGGCCGAGGCAGCTCTGTAAGCTTCAGGAGGCATAACCCCATAAACAACAGAAACATTAACACCAGCCTTTTCCCAAACGGCACCGTCTTGGAGAACTCTACTAATTCCACCTCCACCTCCAGGCCTAGACCAAACATCCTCCTTGAACTTCCCGCCACCATCCGCCGCCTCAATGGCCTGACACACGCTGTCCTGAGCGACCCTTATCATTTTCTCAAACCGGGCCCTCACTGAAGACGCCGACGCTGACGCCGTCCCCGTATCATCCGACTCCCGAAGGAACGTCGATGGCCGCTCTGTTTCTGGGGTTTCTTTCTCAATCGAAACGGCAGATCGCACGGTGGTTGAATTCATACCGAAACTGGGATATTTCTGGGAAAACTGAAGTGGGATTTTAGCGTAATTGTTGGATTTTAGCTTGGATGCGGAAGAAGAAGGAAGCGAGACGGGAGTGAAGGAGGAAGAGGCAGAGAGGGCGGCCATTGGCGCCATTGAAATGGGTGAAATGTGAAGGAAATACAAGTTGACTTAGTGAAATTTGGTTTAGTGATTCGAAATGGGATATATAGTAATAGGAGGAGAAAATGGAAGAGTCGAAGTAGGAGGAGGAAGAAGAAAGTGATAAGGATTGGCCCACAGAAAGAGACAATTGACTGCGCTCGCCCGTTGTGTGTTGCCGAAAAGGCTACAAACAAGCAACGCAAAGCTCATTGGTCAAATACCATGGAATAGATCTTAGGTATGGTCCATTTAACTGTTATTTAGTAATTTTATTTTTTAAGAAATAAATAATAAATAATAATGATGAACTTATATCTCTGCGGGCAATACTAAAATTGTATGCATTTAAAACTCTTAATAGACCTTTAATTATTAATTAAAAAGGTATTTTTTTTTTAAATTTAAAAAGTTACTTTCCCTCTATAATTATTGTAAGCAAACACAAAAATTTTAAATATAAATTAAAAAATAAATAAATTTATTAAAAACTAGTATTATCATATTTTTTTTATATTTTTGCCATAATTGAAAATTGAAAATCATCAATGCTTGAAATCCAGATCAATATATATATAATATGAACGAAATAGAAAGAAAATCTATAACACAACTCTCACGTCTCTATGCGCTATCTATATACCCTCTATAAACTTTGAGTCGAAACTCAGTACTTGTAATTCCTTTCCCCAAGATCAAATTCCCACAACTGATTTGGCTGCATACAAAAGTCCCAGCCAAAGTTATCAAAATCGCGATTTTAATTAAAATTATTTTTTATTTAAAAAATCGGAACGTAAAATCGAAACGTAAAAACGG
>JAVXUL010000005.1:6109794-6121430 GCA_035590515.1 Trichilia minutiflora | reverse complement strand
AAATCGAAATCGTTTTCTTGTTAAAAAACGTAAAAACGTAGATTTTACTGTTTAAAATCGCGATTTTAATAACAATAGTCCCAGCCCATCCAGCAGAAGCCAATGCAAAGCGTGTTACACCTTCAGCGGCATGAACAAAACATTTAGTCGCATTAAAATTGTATTATTTAAGATTTTACAACTGTCCCAAGAAGCTTAAAGGTCGGTAAATGAAAGAATTTTTTTAAAAAATAAAGTATAATTTTATTTGATACTCTCATTAGTGCTGTCTAATCGAGTACTTTTTCTAAATTAAATAAATTATTGAGACCTTAATCCGTTTGCTCGAACCTTAAATCATATTAGACTTTGAGAAAGAAAGCTTTCTTGTTCGCCATACAAGAAGGTTGTGAGGCTTTGTATCATTATATGATAGCAACTAAAGTTTTATCAACCAACTCTATATCAATTGCAGCTTAAAACTAAAAACACCTCAATCTTCAAACATCCTTTAACCTCTCATAATAGCTGCAAATACCAGAGACAAAGAATGTTTAGTAGTTCTTAAACAAATCTGTATTCTTCCAATTCAAAACTTCCAGAGACAAAGAATAGAATCACCAAACATGTCAACATCAAGAAAAAGCTCCAATCTGAAACTTTTTGTAAGCATAATTTAAAAGTATTCAGTACATTGGATCTTTCTACTATGTAGTTTCCGTTTCATAACTTCAGGAAAACAAAGTCTTCTGCTATATGAAGAAAACTAAGATTTTTACAGCATAACAAAAAAGCAAGCCCAAAAGATAAAAGGAAAAAGCTCCTAACACAATCAGTCGATATAATCAAACGGCTTTTCACTTGTCAGCGGAACTTCTACTTGGCCAATCCAGGAACTTGTACCCTTCAAGTGAGGGTGGTAGATAGCTTTGTTTTGATGAAGGATTGTCTGGGGTGTAGATATAGTCCTTTCCGTATCCAAGATCCTTCATCAGCTTAGTTGGCGCATTCCTCAAATGAAGCGGTACTCCTTCGTTCTGTCCAACTGATTCCCTAACAACATTCTGTGCTGCCCCTAATGCTCGGTAAACAGAAATTGATTTTGGAGCCAAAGCCAAGTACGCCACACATTGCGCAAGAATGACGTTGCACTCAGGCATACCCAAGAAATGGCAAGCTTGATAGCAAGAAACAGCCTGATTAAGTGCGAATGGATCAGCTAATCCAATGTCTTCACTCGAAAACCTTATCAATCGCCTTGCAATGTAAAGGGGCTGTTCACCTCCTTCCAACATTCTTGCCAACCAATAAATTGATGCATCAGCATCACTTCCCCTCATAGACTTATGTAGCGCACTGATCAAATTATAATGTTCTTCCCCTGCTCTGTCGTATGCAAGATGCTTACACTGGAATGCCTCCTTTGCATCATCCAGAGTAACAATTGCCACAATCGAATCATGCTCATTTCCTTCATTTGTTATTAAATTCTCATCTTTTTCTTCTCCTTCTTGTTCCAGACATTTAAATTGCTTAATGGGAACTCGTGCTGCAGCTGTGATAGCAGAAATTTCCAAGGCATTCAGCGCAACACGAGCATCCCCATCACAATTGGAAGACAAAAACTCAATAGCATCATCATTCACCTCAACTCTCATCCCAGCACTCTTTGCCAATCCCTTATCAACATCATCCACAGCTCTCTTCAAAAGAGCTTGAACATGGTGGGGTTTTAACGGATTCAGAGTCAGAACTCTACACCTAGACAACAACGGCGTAATCAAATAGAATGACGGATTCTCCGTCGTCGCACCCATAAAAACAACACTCCCATCTTCAATAACGGGTAAGAACGAATCCTGCTGGGACTTATTAAACCTATGAACCTCGTCAACAAACAGCACTGTTCTTTTACTGCTCCTAACTCTCACCTTCCTCGCTTCCTCAACGGCGTCCCTAACGTCTTTAACTCCACAAGTAACGGCAGACAAGCAAACAAACCGGTACGAAAGCACAGAATTAACAATGGCTTTGACAAGGGAAGTCTTACCAGTACCGGGCGGACCCCAGAAGATAACGGAAGGGAGACGGTTACCGTCGACAGCCGAGCGGAGGAGCGAGATGGGTGACAGAAGATGGTCCTGACCGACAACGTCGTTTATGCTACGAGGACGCATACGCTCCGGTAAAGGCTCATGCGGAAAATGATCACTATTATCAATTTTCAAACGCTTGGAAGCTGGAGTTGCCTCTCTTTCTTTGTCTTTTATGTCGGCGAAATGAGCGGCGGCCGTGGAAGTGGAGGCGGGTTTGGATTGGAATTGGAAGAACCGGTCGAGTTTGGGTTGAACCGGGTTCGAGTTTGGGAAATCGTCAGCGTTGGTGTTTGATGATTTGTGGGAGAGAATCCATTCGGTGGCTTTGAGAGTTGATTTTCCCCCAGTAGCCGCGAGGGCCTCCGCCGCCAGTTCGTTCGGGAATCCCATGCTTAGAAGTTGCTCCATTTCCATCTTCGTTGGTCTACTTCTCTACTGCAACGCTGACTGAGAGAAGCCAAAATAATTTTTGGGATTTAACCAAAAATGGTTACTGTCCACGTTTAAAATAA
Source organism: Trichilia minutiflora (assembly GCA_035590515.1). Classification (NCBI taxonomy): domain Eukaryota; kingdom Viridiplantae; phylum Streptophyta; class Magnoliopsida; order Sapindales; family Meliaceae; genus Trichilia; species Trichilia minutiflora. The sequence goes on along the minus strand of JAVXUL010000005.1, from coordinate 6,118,843 downwards.
AAAAAAAAATCAATAAAATTTCTTTTAAAAATAATTTAATATATTATTTTTTAGATAAAAAATACTTTCATATAATATGACCAAATTATCCTTATTTTAATTTACTTTTCTTCTTCTAACCTTTTTTTTTTTTTTTTAACTTTTTCATCTCCTTCTATCTAACTATCACGTCTTATTCCATATATCTAAAAACGCCCTCTTATTGATGACAAAATTTTCTGTTAACTATCATATAAAATTACTTAACTAATATACTCCCTTACAGAATTTAGTACCATATACATCTAAGATGTTATGTGATATAGACTACCTCAATTATCATAAGGACATGTTGTGTGAACTTAATATTTTGAAAACGAATTTCAAAGAGTTTGTACAGTAATAAAAGGAGCATGATAATGGATATATTCCTATAATGTCATAAATATTCAGGTATTTCCATTGATGGGTATGTTAATATGTATTTAATATAATTAGGCATTTTATTTGAATTATGTGTGGTTGGACATTAAATTATTTGAATGAGTTATAAAAGGTATGATTTCTTATACAAGAAATTTGGTTGTATGACTCTTGTTTATATGAAACTCTATCGAAATTTTTTTTAATTTTTAACTAATGTTATGTAAATCTTATTTTTTGATATAGGCTTTTGACATACATGATGTAGAGGATTTATGTATTGATATTATCAAAAATATAATCATATAGGATATAAGTGGGAAAAAGATTGATAATCACATGAATATAGATGTTAAAGATAAGGATGTTGAGAGTATAGGTGTAGCATTTATTTGGTGTGAAGGGCGGGGATGTTGAAAGTATGAGTGGTTAGGATATTTGTGAGATAGATCGGGGTAAGAGTTTTTTTGACCGTGTTTATAAGAAGAGCCAAAATAAAAGGATTCTGTTTATAGCTCCTATAAAAAAGGGTAAACAATGATATGACCAAGTTCGTGGTTATGAAATTTGCATTAGAGATTCATTTTTGTCTGGCTTGGTGAAGTAGTTTCGTGTGTTGATAAAATGTATGGAAAATTATATTAAAGGTGTGACCACATGAATAATTTTGCAATAAATTAAGGCCATATGTCGTAAGAAGTCTTGGTTAGAATATACTTAAATAAAGTTTGAATTATTTATTTCTATATAAATATTTGTATTTTTGGATGCATATAATTTAATCTTGGATGTATATAATTTAACTGATCTAATATGTTCGTGTTTTTGTATTTAACATGGCATATTAATGACTATATTGATATGTTGACTCGACGATAACTCATGTTTAGGAGTACAATATCTCAAAATTGAATGATCACACCAACTATGTTTGGCATGTGTTTTATTTATTAGATTTAAAATATATTTACGAATTAAGTATTTATTGATATAATTTTTTTTTCAATCATGCATATGTTTTTTCAATAAGTCTTGGATAGGATATTGAAAGGCCATACGAAGGAAGGAACATTCTACGTAAATATCGATATTCACAAGTTTGTCATAAGAAATATGAGTGGTTAGTTCAAACCTTGGGTTACTTATGAGGTTTTGTATATTCCAAGAAATGTATAACAGCATCATTGGGTTCTATACAACGTTTATTTTGCCCAACGACATGTTATAGTATACGATTCATCTCTCCATTCTCACTAGGACGATGAGATGAGGACAATAATGTAGCTTCTGTGTGTATTACTTTCATATTTACTTTGAGATACTGATTTAGTTAATGATGTCATATTATTTACATTTAAATGGCCGAATGATGGTATATTTCATCAGCTTTAGGTTTGGGTGATTGCAGAGTATTTGTATGTTTGTATATACGATACTTATGTTTAGGTAAAATATTTGATTTTAGTTTAGATGATGAAACATTGTTAGAAAAAAAAAATAAGGGTAGATTTATGGTACAATTGGATGATTTTATATGATTAATTTGTCTATTATGTCTTATTTTATTTCATATGATATATACACATATTTCACTGACTTTATATGATATTATTTTTTTTAAATGTTATTTTTTATATGATACTATTTTTTCGGAGTATATGATGCATACTATTTTTACTTGATTATCTGATGTATACTATTATTCATGACAAGTAATAAAACCTGTAATATTTAATACTAATTAATGAACTCTAGAGGAACTTACATTAGTATAAATGCATATATCATGAACAAATCCAACTTTCATTAATTAACATTAGTATAACTAGATGCATATATTATGAAATTAATTCTTCCTAAATTCAAATACGAAACAATTAATTTTAAATACTACAACATAATACAATTTATATTTTTGTTACAAATGAATTGGTTAAAATTAATAAGTTGTATAAAAGATGTTTATTCGCCATTAATATCTATCATTTCTTTTGCTACTAATTCTCGGGATCAATCTTGCTTTTTGATCAACTTGCACAATGAGTTGACAGCAATTAAATTATACACCAAATCCAGAAATCTAAAAAACAGAAATAAAAAATACATAGCAAATAAATCTAAATTGTTATGACTAAATTGCGTATAAAAGGAATAACAACACATACTTGTATTATGAATAATAACATTATCATGACTATAAAAAGTATAAATTACTTACACAACACAACAATCAAATATTATAAGTGTCATTCGGTTGAGTATAGAGGAATTGAATTCTTGCATGTTGATCGATTATGGCCAATACCATAATACCTAACACACATCCTCCTAACCATGTCTTCTTCTGCATAAGGAATTCGTTGTTTTTTTGGTTGTCTAGCAGGCACACGTTATTTAGGTGGATTAACATTAATTTCTTGCAATTATGAAAGAATCAATAAGTCAATTTTATCTCCAATTGGTTGAACAGGCTTTGCATAGGCTGTCACTAATGTTTTGGTGGTGTAAAAATTGAAGCATAAAGAATTATATGATAATCTTATATATCTGCATACAACAAAAATGTGAGCACAATCTTATATATCTGCATACAACAAAAATGTGAGCACACGGGAGCTGTTATTAGTTATCTATGGCTTAGTGACATGCAAAAATTTAATTTTCTAAGTTTCAAAAACCTAGAATATACATATATCTAGATACACATAAACAAAAGCTAGTTTTTCATAAGAATCCTAACCTTTCATATATGGATTTGATGAAGACAAGGTAGAAAAGTATCTCTCCTCTTCAATCTACACCATTTGCATTTGGAAGCTAAAAGAAACCTTTTCCCTTTAGAAATTTTGATGGAAAACTAGTTTTTCATTTTTTCCTGATTATGGCCGAATACTTTTCTTGGAGAAGACAATCAATTTCCAATTTTTCTTTTATATTTTTAATTGATAATTATAAAAAATGTAGCCAATCATATTGCTACCAAATAGACTGATCATAAATTGCCAAGATATACATTTTATTAATAAATAATAAAAGGATAAATATGCATTATATTCATGCTTGTCAACTAAGCATATAATTAATAAATAAAATGAATTATATAAAAATCTAAATATAATAATTTACTAAAAGGTCCATTAACAATTATCAAAATGACAAATCCATATTTGTAAAATAACCAAATTACCTTTGGTTACATATTTATTCCCTTAATCATTAAAAAAAATCAATAATTAATAATATTAATTAACTTATTAATTAATATTATATTTATATGAATTTTCAAAATTCATATTCATGGTACAATTATTGATTTGATCTTGGGCAATTATTTATTTCCTTAACAATTAAGAAAATAATAATTAATTAATTTGATTTAATAATATCACAAATCAATGGTAACCATTACCAATTAATTCATAGATAATTGTCAAAAATTAAGTATATTAACTTACAATAAGTTAAAAATATACTTCTTTATCATAATTTTTTAACACCTTAAAGAATTAATCATATATATATATATATATATATATATATTATTCGGTATTTAATTATTTCGGATGGTGCTAGCCTCCATTCTGAATAATTTTCTCTTTCAGAATAGCTTTCTAATACATAAGAATTTTGGTGTGACCATGAAGATTCATAGTGAATTAGCTGTGAGTCATTCCCGAATAATTCAAAACTCAACGACTATGGTTGACATCTAACAATACGCTATAGTCTCTAATTCACAATTAAGTAATTCTTTATCAAACCTTACTTGATTGTATGTACTATACGGGTAATGTCCCTCTGTTATCATATCATGATCAAATTAGGGTTCATGAAATGTCAATACCCTAAATGTGATCTTTTACGAATTATCGATCATTATGTCCTGAACATACCACTATAAACTCCTTAATGTGGATTTTATTTAGCTCTGATCGGAGATTTAGTTTCAGACATTTATCGACACTTGTATACAAACTCAAATTGGGATAGAGTTAATAAAACTCTCAATCCTATTCTATGAGCCAACAGATCCCCCTCTTGATCATCAACTAAACTCTTATATGAACAACGTATAACTAAACCGGCTTCTCGTACAAGATATGGCTAGTCCTTTACTTATACACCATATGAACTATACGTATCCATACAAGATTCGATTTAGATGTTTTAGGTCAAAGGACTACATCGCATACTAGTATAATCAATCGATAAATCATTGACTATATGCATACCAATGATTTATTGATTATTGGTCATGTTCAATAAATAGTTCATAAATAGTCTATACTAATGCTATTTTGATAATACTCATATTGTCATCCTATTTATATCAACCCATGATATCCTTAGGTAGCATACAGTATGTCTACTATGTGGTATTGATATCCAGTCAAAACCATTTATGTAAGAAATGAGTTTGATAATTTCAGTTAACATTTAACAATTATCAGAATAATTCACACACGTACTTTATTGTTTAGCATAATATAATAAAGAAAGTAACTTACGTATGTGAATAAAGGATCATTTCTTTTAATTATTATTAAAATAATAATCTCAAAAATCAAGGACACAAATAGTTTTTAGAGCGTACACTAACAGTTACTGTAGATCAAACATTTTGCAGTAGTATCTCTTATCTTTTATGTTCACAATATTAACCTTATCTCGCTTTTTTACTTTGAACTCTCACTGTAAAATGGGATCCATAATCATTGTATAAGACAACTCTATTTGATCATCAATTTTTTTTTGTTCATAAAAAAATTATCCGTCTCTTGAAATAGCTATCTCTCTTTATTTATAAAACTATCTTTATAGTACAGAACTAATGTATTCAGTCAGTGTTATGATAAGAAAGTAGCAAGCATTTCTAAACAAGATATTCATATTCTTGGCAATATTTATTATCATCATGTTATAATGCTGATCTAGAAAATATGATCTCGTTCATTTATGAACCCTAATCTTATTCTCTACATAGTTTGCTACCTATGGATTCATTGACTTTAAATCGACCATATATTTATTGAACTCACTTACTCGATACATTTCGATAGCTAAAAAATATGCTTGCATAAAATTGTTTGTTTTACGTGCTCACATCTTACACTTTACTTTGACATTTTTGGATATGTGATACATATAAAAATCGTAGATTGCATTCGAAAAAACTGTTTTGATGCCCTTCTCAATGCTATTATGTTGATTAGAAATAAAGACTAAATTTTTTATCGGGCATGTGGCATCACACAATTTAAAAAAAAAATCACTCCTATAAAGTATCATTTTCTAAATCAACAATATCAAAAACAAGTAAAAATATTTGATCGTTTTTATTAAGAGCTATTATAAAAAACAATGTTCCCCAATATTTATTGTCACACCCTATCTCGTGGATCCCACACGTGATAACCACCACAGATTCTCAATAAGCATTTCTTAGATCCAAAATACTTACTAAGAATCTGTAAGGCTGAAATCATAAACAAATATAAAACATTTCTAAAACAATTGATAAAGTACTTCCAAAATCAAACCATTCAAATCCACTCAAACTTCAAATTTATTTCAAGGAACCATAAACACTACTATATGGAACATTCAATTCTTTTTCACAAACCATTCATCAAAATATAAAAGTAATAGATCTCAAGCAAATCAAAATCAATATCCAAATTATTATACATTGGTTTCCATTATCTAAACAAAAATACAATTCAAATCTCAAAATAGCTCCAGTGGACTAGACTTTCCTAAGTGAGTCGATTATATGAGTATATCCACACTTCTCTAACTCGAAAGAATCATCACCACCGCTAGCCGTCGACCTAAGTGAACTTGAAACTAAAGGGTGAGAGGATGAGTATATGAGAGTATACTTCATGAGTGAACCAAAAGTAAACATAAATAAATAAAGTTATTTGTAAATAGAAAACAGATCCTAGATATATTGTAAGCAATTCAATAAAAGTAATAAACATTTATTTTAATTTAAAACCTCAAATTTTATATTAAAAATTATTAGACTGGATGCCTTTCTCGAAGATTACTCTAGTTCTGAGCATCCCGAGATCATTAGTGAGTTTTATATGCAGATAAAATATGCTATTTTAAAAAATAGATTTTTATATGCAAAGAATAAAATATGCTTGATTTAGTTTTATGAAAACAAGCCCACCATTAATGTTCGTCTCAGATTAACCACGGGGTGACATCCGTGACTAACCCGATGAGACTTACAGGTGATTGAATCCCATTATATCATCACAATACAATATCTATACACCACCCCCACCTATGAAGTCTCCACTCTCCTAAACGATCTCTCAATTAGGCCGACCCTAGATTACCTACCTTGTAGCTACAGTGAACAATCCCGGTCCATTAGGCCGTCATCACCAATATATAATTCTGGCCATTATAGTCGTCATCACAACAATATAAAATCTGGCCTTCTAGCCGTAACATTATATAAACAATATAAAACTTGGCCCACTAGCCATATCATCAATATATATCATTATCAAAATATAAACATATCGAAAATTGGCCCACGGCCCATATTCATGTAAAACATATGCATATTTCACATAAACAGAAATAATATGTAAAATCATTTTATAAAATACAGGTATATCAATGCGGTTATAAAAACAAGTTTTAAATACAATAACAGAAATAAAAATAATCCACTCACTACTTAGGGAGGGTATACACTCTCTAATTCTCCTCGTATCTTGGTGTGTCACGCGGATACCTCGCTTGTGCTCCGTTGCTTAGACACAAGTATCCAAACATATCAATATATATTTCTAAGATACGAACATGACGTGTATGCGTGAAATATATGCTATCCCGGGTTTCCTAAAATTAGACAAAATGCAAAATCGATCAAATCCCCCGTTATTCACATAATTGCCTATAAACCCATACTATAGACCCACATTATGACTAAACTAATACAATTTGACTCATTTTCTTGATTGTGACAAGTAGACCCTATATGTCTATTAAAACAGTAACTCCGATTATTGTTAATGTTTATTCAAATTCTTCGAATTCATATTTCTAACTCCCTACGACTTTTTCCGACTTTATTACGATGCAAATAACAAGTAAAAACTAAAATACGTACGTTAAATTTACTAAAATTTATACGAATATACAGTAAAATCCATTTTCATAAAAATTGATAAAACAAAAAATATAATATACAGATGAATTAGAAATGAGGCTACGAACCTTGTGGTAATGTTGGTTTGCTCTGATTTGGCCTCAAACTTGTAAAGTTCCAAAATGAAATCCGAAACCCTAGCTCCTCACTTCTATTTTTGCGCTTCAAACGTCAAATTGAAGTCCATAGAGTGTTTAATACGTGAAATCTAGTGAGAAACTAAAAAGAAATCAAAGAAAACACAAAAATGGGGAGATGGATTTTTAGAACAGAGGAGAGAACGAAGGAGATGAAGAGAAGGAGAGAAAGAAGAAGAAAAATGGGGAAAAACGACCTCAGTCCCCATATTTATAATGAAAGAGTGAAATTACTATTTTGCTTTTAAGTTTTATAAAAGTGAAGCTTCTAGAAACGGGCAAAATTGTTATTTCATGTCGATTCGATCAAACAAATCGGGGGATTCGTTCGAACGAATATGAATTCGATCGAATGAACTGAGCTTTGATCGAATGAATATAGCACTTCCAACGTCAGAGAGCTCCTCAAATTTTTGTTCGAACGAATCACTATTCGATCGAATAAATTTATAAGTTCGGTGAAAATTTTTTTCATTATGATTTCGGGACTATGGCATATTACTAGATGTTACTCATAATCGTTGAGTAATCGAAGGGTTCGAAACAAAATCGATAACATCGATTTTGACTCATGGCTAACACTACAGTGAGCCCAATAGATCATAACCATAAAGTCCTTTGTTTTCTTCTATATATGAGAGATAATATTATTTGTTATCTGCTAAGAGAGCTAACACTCAGTGACAACAAAAGATCGAAAATTATAAATTGTTTACATGTTAAATAGTTTAACGGTTCCGAAAACTCGACAAATTGACTTAATTATAATTTAAAGTAAGTTATAATATTTCATAAATATTTTAGAATATAAATTGAATTAATTAAAGTTAGTCAAAGTTGGTTTGACTGACTTTAGGATAAGTTTGGCATTAAATTGTTTAATGAAAGGCAAACTTATCATTTCGTCAATTTTACTATTTAAAGGCTTGTTGGACAAGTTTTGGACATCTATGTAATTAGTTATATTATCTTGGATATTTTAGTAATTATGATGACATTATAAATATAAGTCAATTTTGTCATTATGCTTTAATGTTTTCATTTTGCAAAATTAAGAAATCAAAAGGCAAGTATTTACATTTTCTCTCATCTCTCACGGTCAAGGAAGATAACAAGGCATTGGTTTTGAATCTTGGAGGCTTGATAGATTCCAAGCTCATTTCTACACCATTAAAGGCTAAAGGTTAGCTATTAACCATTGGTTTCATTACTTATACTTTTAATTATGAATTTAGCATACTAATCCTTGTCTTAAAATTTTTTAATCCTCATCTACACCTACAAAATGGTATCAGAGCATTGCTAAGGTGTTTATGACATGATTTAAAGTTTG